>JACJUY010000598.1:193055-213581 GCA_014220935.1 Platorchestia sp. MABIK | reverse complement strand
AATTTTGAGAAAAGTTGGGTTTAGCAGAAAAATAGTAAACATTGTACAAAGTTTGTATGAGAACACAAGCGTTATGTACAGGTTAGGAAATTTGGAAACAGGGCAAGTGAGGAGTGTTAGAGTGATACAGGGCTGTACTCTGTCTCCCCTGTTGTTTGGATTGTACACAGAAGAATTAGCAGTTCGACTGAGAATGAATGTCTTAAGACTGAAAGTTGGTAAAGAAAGACTGAGTTGCTTGTTGTATGCTGATGTTGTGGTTGTGGTTAGTGAATGTGGACATGAACTACAAAGGATGCTTGACATTGTGAATGGATATAGTACAGATTTCAAGATGAACTTTGGTGCTGATAAAAGTAAGGTTATGGTTTTAAATAGTGGTGAGACTGATAGACTGTGGAATATTGGAGAAATCAGAATAGGTAGAACAAAAGAATACAAATATCTAGGTTGTATGATAAGTGAAGATAGATGCACTAGAACTAAGGGTGAGAACGTGGCAAAAGCAATGCAGTCGAGTGGACGGTTAAGAAGTGTGGCCAGATACAGAGCAAACAAGGATGAATGTGTGAGAGAAATGTGGAAGTATGTTACTGTACCTAGTGTCATGTGTGGTATGAATGCTCTTGCCTGGAATGGAAGCTACCTTGAAAAGCTGGATGTGACACAAAATAAGGTAGGACGTCTAGCATTGGGTGCTCCAAAATGGACAGCTACAGAAGACATTAGAGGTGACCTAGGGTGGAGCATATTTTCAGAAAGAATGATGAAAGCTGTGTTGAATTATAAGGTAAGAATTGAGAGAATGCCAAATAGCAGGTGAGTAAAGCAAATTTTTGAAAGGAATCTGAGTGAGAGCTATTGGGATAAAGTATGTTGGGGGCATGCAAGGAAGTTATGTATGCAAAAGATAATTCGTGTCAGAATTGGGAGACCTGTGAATGACTGGTTTTTAGTGAATGTCGGAGGTGAGGGACCAGAGTGGGACTGTAAGAGGTGGAAAAAAGAGATTAAGAGGCAAACAAATGAGCATGGATTGATAATGTGGAAGCTTAGCATGGCGCGAAAGCCTACACTAATCTGGTATATGCAAAAGGAAGTACCTAAGTGTGATATGTTCTATGATGGTAGTTTTGGTAGCCAGCTCTTGTTTGCTGTGAGGTGAAGGTTATTGAGCGTGAATAGGCGTACATGGAGGTGGAATGAGAATAATAATAGATTATGTCGGCAGTGTGAAAGGGGAGTGGAAGAAACAATTGAGCACTTTGTGCTGGAATGTAGTAAGTATGAACAAGAGAGAAAGTTTCATGAATGTGGTGTTTGAGCAGTATGGAGAGAATGAGTGGTATGCCAGATGTACTGAAGATGATTGTGGTATGAGCTGTATTGTTGGATTAGATCAGGAGTGTAATTTGAGCATCATTGAAGCTATGAAAGTTTTCCTTGTACGTGCCTAGAGTAAAAGACAGTGACTGGAATGAGCCAGTCAAGTAGAGTGGGCTGTAATGACCCACCATGCTCGGAGATGGTGTCGTGACGTACTGATTATCCCAGTGATACCGTCTAATGGGAGTGTGTGACAAGGATTGGTAGATCCTGAGTAGTTTATTGGACAAGTCGAGTACACAGGTGCTGAACTCTTTTTTTTTGTGTGAGAATTGAGGAGGGAATTGTAGGCCGTTACAAAGGCCCCGACACTGTCGGCCCTCAATTTCAAGTTCAAGGTTAATTAGGTTTGTTATTTAATGCCATGGGGACTGCTGCTCTCAAGAAGGAAATTGCCATGTTACGTAACCTACAGAAAGTCTTTCGGGCTACCCATGCTTCTTTTAATTTTCATCCCTGCTTTCCTCGTTATCTCTTCGTATATTTTTCTCCCCCTTCTTATCAACTTGTTGTTTCCATGCAGAAGATATCCTTAGTGGGACAACACAGAGTGTGTAAATTCCTCATTTTCAACAGTATGTCAAATGGTTCATTTTTTTTGCTTAATTGAGATTGCCTTTGCTCTGATCAGGGGTCTTAAACTACTTAGTATGATATCAATTTGATTGGCTGTGTCAATAGGAAAATGATCTAACGTATGCTGTCAGTTCATAAAAAGGATCAAAGATACAATAGCAAGGTGCTGACATGGCTTATTCAGTATCTGAATTTAATTTCACTTTTTCCTGAAACATTTCTTGAAATTGTATGTAAATTTCATATTTGAAGAAAAATTTTTTTTATGCGTCATTTTTGTTTTTTGTCATTTTTGTTTTTTGACATTAGTTGTATATTTTGCATTGCTTGCACAGTTATGGATCTTAAATAAGTGCTCTAAAAAAAGTGTTTTTCTATCTTAACAGTTGTACCAACTCAATGAAGATGAGCTAATGTGTGTTCATATGTTTGTTACATTATAAATTCCTAGCAGTCTTATGTACCAGAACCAAAAGAATACTTTTCATTGCAGGGCACTTATCAAAAACAGACCTGAGAAAAAGACCATACCTTTTTGGCTAGTCCAACTGAACTCGAGATGTTGGTGCCGTTCCTTTTGCTTGGACTTTGTGCCCTTCTGTGGTGGATTGGGAGCAGAAAACCATCTGGATATCCGCCAGGTAAGGTATACAAGCTTTACTTTTAATTAAAAAAATTCTCAGATTTAGAATACTGAACGTTGGGCAAAATGGTTTCAAATCGATAAATGAAAGAGAACTCCACAAATGGTAAATGAAGGCTTCTTGAACGCCACGGAAAATAAATGAGTTTTCAAAACACACACAATCCAGCTGTGGCATCAGCAGTAATCCTGTGAACTCTGGGTGGGATTTTTTTGCTCCCATTATTTACTTAGAATAATTAAACTTAAAAATTTGAAATAAATTTTAGCACTGTATATAAAACTTGCTCATTTTTGGGTACTTGCTCATACATATAAAGGAAATGTGTAACTGTAAATGATTGTATGATCTTAGGTGTCCGTTGTCAACGTCGAACGGAAAAGTTAGGTAAAATGATTTGTCAGCCATTCAGGGATTATTCTACGTGGGAACATGTCAAGTGCTAGCGAGTAGTCTGCTTATATTTATCAGGTCGTAAATCTACAGTGCAACCGGACAGCTTAAACAAGATATTTTTTTGTGATGTTTTTTGTCTTTTATTGGGGTTAAGCACAAAGAAATCTTATTCAAAATTTTTTTCTTGTGAATCTTGTAAAATAACCTCATTTGTAAATTTACATTTTTGAAAAGAGCGGACGTAGAAAAGAGAGCGAACCAAAATGATTTTTTTTCCAGGACAATCGACTGAATATTGATGTGCTGAAGGTAGGTCAAAGTTCCTTCCGGTAAATAATAAATCAATTCTTTATAAGCTATGCGTTCACTTAGAATAGTTTTTGAGATTTAAATTGCGGATAATTTAAAAATTTTAGACGCACAAGTTAAGTAAAGACACCTGAGCCAAAACAAAAGTTTACACGGAATTCTGAGGGAAATCATGGGAGCTTTAGTTCTCACTCCTCTCCAGCTCAAAAGTTGTGGGCGTTTTGTTCAGTTAGCAAAGTTTTGTGCAGCAAATTAAGGCTGGCTTGAATTTTTTAGGCGCTCAAGTTTAGAAATATAACCTGGGCCAAAGAGAGAGTTTCCTGGAGAATGGACGGAATATTGGGGTGTAAATGCTGCTTTATATATAAGAAAAATAAATGAGAGTTGTACTAAGATGACATTTTCTGGGAATTTGACATAAACTGTGTGCCATACATAAGAGACTTTGTTCTGGCCCCTCTCCTCTACCTAAAAAAAAGTTGAACAGTTTTCTAAGCAAGCAGTTAGAAAAAGTTTAGAGCTTCAAATTATAATCAATTTGAAAATATTGGATGCAATAGTTTAGAAATAAAACCTGAGCTAAAACAAGTATTTTTGAAAAAATTGTTTGTGGTAGTTAGAGCCTGGTTTCTCTCATGGGGTTCATTTGAGAGTAATTTAATGCTTCTGCGTGTCACACTTGGCACATCACGCACGATTTCTGGCGTAGGCATCTTTCTCACTGTAGCGGTGTATGCAAGAATGTACAATTTCTTATCTTGTTGAAAGACACTGCAGGAAATGGCTACAGGCCTTTCAAATTTTGAATATACAGTCAATGGAAAAATATATCTGACATTTAAACAAAACTCCAGTAATTTTAATACTTGGAAAATGAGTATTCTACTTTAATTCTTTATCTACGATTTACTACAGTTGTATTTTTCCAATGTATCCCTAATTTGGCGTCGAAGTATTAGTGTAAAATCCTGTACTTCAAAAACCCGATACGAGACAAAAAAGTGGGAACATCCCTGCTAAAAATGCGTCGTTCATTGAAGATGAGCAGAGCTTTGTCATGAGTCACGAGTTTAGCTACCTTGTGTCAGTTGAAAGGAAAGTGTCAGTAAACATGAGTTGATCAGAAAGTTACAGGCTGAAGCCGAGAGCGTGGATCTAGAAGCCGGCCTCGCTGAAGCATCCTTGTCTAGAACAGCCAACCATGTGGGCTGTTCAAAGATCACTGTCATTATCTATTTCTTGTCTACATTTTGGAAAATTTGATAGTTGTCAAGCAAAAAATACTAGAAGGTAGGAGGGAAGCTATCTTAGTACTTTCATTCTCAGGCCCAAAGCGGCTTCCCATGTTCGGCTACGTGTTCTCCATCGACGCTGAGAAGTCGCATCGGACGTGGGCGGCGCTGGGGCAGCGCTACGGGGACGTGGTGGGGCTCTTCATGGGCTGGAGCCCCGTGGTGGTGGTGGGCGGCTGGGGGGCTTGCAACGAGGCCCTGGCCAACCCCTACCTGCAGGGGCGGCCTTCCCTCCCCATCAATAACGACTTGTTTGGGGGAGACCGAGGTGAGCGTTGACAACTGTGTTGGGAATAGGCCGGATTTACTTTAGTTTCTGAATATTTCACACGTTCATCCAAATGCGTTGAAAAAAACATCACAATGTGCTAAAAAATTCAATTATGAAAGTATTTCCTTATAAGCGATGATTTAAGCTATGCTTCTAATTCTATGCAAAAATCATCACTTGAAATTTTGGCTCATATTCGTTTTATTGTGTATGTGTACAAAATGAGTCGATGAACACATCTTAGATTTGAATAACTACAGGAAAATCCATCACTGCATTAATACTAAAATACTTCATTCTTAGTTCTTAATGCAATACTGATGTATCCAGCATTTGGTGCAAAATAAAAAAGTGTTTCACTTGTCCAACAAACAACAGCCTTGAAATAGACATAACTATTGGGAATAAGGATGCAGTCCAGAAGAGGAGTCTGCATGGAAGCAGATCCTGTTTCAACTATCGCATTTCTGCAACCCTTTAAATATGGGAATATTTTATACATATGAACATATGTATAGAAGTACCAATTTTGGGGTTTTAAAATGCATCTTCTCCGTCAATTTTTAAGCTACAGTAATGATACCCATATCATCACTGTAGCTCAAAAACTGATGGAGAAGATACATTTCAACCTCCCTCTCTGAAATTCTCTTTTCTATTTGTATGTAGTTTGCTATGAGGAAATCGAATTTTTTACATGGCATCAAAAGTGTTTTTTTTTTGTGTTTTCTATCTGCATTCCAAATTTCTTGGTCCAATGATGAATTTTTTTTTAAATGGGGTATTACTGGCTTATGTCGGCCACTGCATAGTATAAGCCTTCAACCCGTCGTCCGCCAGTGTTCGCAGTGGTCAGAACTGTGGTTGCTAATTCAGGAGGTTTTACACTTCATAGACCAGTGAGTCTTCCGTGCTGTCGACACGAGCAAAGACAGTTTACTGCTTAATTCCCTCACATCAATCAGTTCTCTAATCTGCTGCAACAAAACTCCCTGCCTCAAGTTACAAATCAGTTAATCTGCATCAAATTTCTCATTGAGATGATGGAATCCATTAGAGTAAATTAAAAATGGGACTAGCTTCTTAATAATTCCTATTTAGGCCAAGATCAGTATAGAGAGGTAAAATACAGATGGATCTTCTGTAGATGTGGCAAAAGCATATAATGGACACTACATTGTTTGGCTCTTTTTGACAATTATTTCGTACAATATTATGATTTCTGCTGCTGTGACTGTTATAACACCCATAGACGTCAAGTATACATATTTTTTGTTCATTCTAGCTGTAGTCCAACAAGTGAACGAATTACTTCAAGGTCACCGCAGATATTCCACTCACGCGTCGTGAGAACACAATACAAAAATAATTCCATCAAATCAAGCGTCTGCCGACCAAACTGTGCGAGCTGTTTGTTGCCATTGTGTACGAAGACAACTTTGAAGCTCGTAGTGATTGTACCGATGAATAGTCTCCATTCATTTGGTGAATGTTCGTTTCCTAATTGATTAATGACTATTCGCATAAGAACTCAGCAGTAGTGTCAACAGTGACTCCGTGCAGTGAGGATGGTCTTTGTGTTTGCTCCGAAACAAAGTGCCTCTATTGGTAATAAACAATGTATTGCTAACCTAAATGGGTACCCACTCGAGCTATGAGGATCCAAATGGGATTTAAACCTGTCATAATTAAAATTAACAAACCAAAAGTGTAATATTCCCTCGAAAAAGAGTGCTGGAAGTGTTCAACCCTCATCGTCACAAGGAACCCAGCTACCTCAATCTCCAAGACGGCGCCTAGGAACAAACGACACAGCACAGCAAGGGCAGTGAGTTTCAGTAAAAGTTTGGACTATATCCTGATGTGTCTAGCTTAACGAAAGACGGCAAGGAAGTGGTCTCTGTCCTAATAAAATACTTTGACTCAGTAAAGACAAAATTTAATAGTGAAATGAAAAAAGTGCAAAATGAAATAAGTAACATGAAAACATTATTTGAAACTCTAGCGGAAAAAGAAGCAGAATACAAGGAAATTCTCGAAGACCAAGATAAAAAAATAAATAGCCTAGTATCCCGTCTTGATCGCTTAGAGAAAATTGATTTGTGTAAAGAGTTAGAAAACTGGAAGTGCACTCTCGTCCTCTCTGGAGAAGAACGACCACACTCACATGCGGACGAAAACTCTAAAGAAACAGTCCGCAAACTTCTGAAGGACAATATCAACATTGCCTTCAGTGAGACTGACATCACGTCAGCTAACAGAATTGGAAGAAAACCTGTAACTGGAAACGAAGATCGAAGAAACATTGTTTTCGAAGTAAAACTTAACAAGAAACGCAAAATTTTGACCGCTTGCCTATCGAGTAAACCGAAGTTCTTCATAATTGAGTGTCACATACCTTCACGAGCTACCATCATATACACTTTGAGAGTAGCGAGAAAAAAATTCCATGTGAAAATTGGAATCGAGACAAGTCAGGATGGAAACACATTCATATCTATCGCTGGAAAACCGGATCAGATTAACCGGATATCCTTGGAAAACCTTCATCAGATTAACACGCCAGGTCGATCAATACCTAATGCTGCAACTAGACATGTCATCGAGACAGGTCTTGGGTGATTAGTAATTATTATTCTGCTGACTGTAAGCTGAACTTCGTATCACTCATACTACCACAGAAATGATCCAGAAATGCCAGATTTGCCCCTCTATACGTCCCAAGCCATTTGCGTCAGACATCCCTTTGATTTTCCCTCTTATCTTTAGAGATTCTCCCGCCTTACCTTTATGTGACTTGCTGGTCAGACTATTATTACATGTAACTTTATTACTCACCTACAAAAATCAATTTACACCTGTATAAGATTAGATATATCACGTTCACCTCAATTAGATATCATGTCACTTTCATAACATGTAACTGTCACTGATTAGATATGTCACTGACACCCAAATTTTATAACTTTACACTATAATTTTGTGTTACAAAATCAATTTCAACCTTTATAAGATTAAATACATATATCACTTTCACCTCAATTATGACAGATGTATGTGAACTTTGCAACAACGCGTTAAGCAAATTGTACTTGCCAATGTTGTGATGGAATTTAGATTACCATCTTGTTTGCTTTCGCACCTTATTTGTATGTAATATTTACCAGTTAGGTTATTATTTGCCTATAACCTTTATTACTAACCTCCAAAATCAATTGCAACCTTTATACGATTAGATATATCACTGTCACCTCGATCAGTTATGTCCCTTTCATAACATGTAACTGTCTCTGATTAGATATGTCACTGTGGCCAAAATTTTTATACCTTATTACCTGATGTATGTGAACTTTGCAACAACACCTTTAGCAATTTGCACTCACCAATGTTGTGATTATTGAACTCTAATATTTTTCGCTCATGGACTGAGTGTGTGTGTGTGTGTGTGTGTGTGCTCACAAAATCGCGCTAGATTTTTTCTTTTCTCTCTTACTTCTTAGGTTAATTTTAGGTAGCAATATCTTTCCTTACCTTAACTTTGTATTTCATTTTTTATGAGTTAAATATTACTTACTGCTTGCTAATTTTAAATGACTGATCACGTGGATGCATTCGATGAAATTGACACAGATCTCAATCATTTGAACAGACTATATCCAAACCTAAACAAAACTGAAAACTGCGAATATACTGATATATTAAAATTTAACAAAACCATAATAATAACTATCAAAGATATTTTGCTCCTGTGTTGCCACTGTAGGTCACTCTATCCAAAATTGGAAGAGATACAATGTACTATCACTGAGATGAAGTATAACTTCGAGGTGATTAGCTTCACCAAACGCTGGCTAGATGGCTCAACTAAAGACATGGTTCGAATGGAAAATTATCATAGTCACCACTTGCTACGCGATAATGAGCAGGGCGGAGGCATCAGTACGTACATATCGAAGCACATAGACTCGAGACTCATAGCAAGTGCAAGTGTGAATCGGGATCATATACAGTCACTATTTGTTGAACTGACTAGAGATAGTAAACGAATCATGCTTGGAACGGTGTATAGGCCTCCTACAGCCTGTCCTGTATCCTTCCTAAATGAGCAATCGTATTGTGTTGCAGTTCAACAGCTCCTTATATAATGACATAATAATTTACGGTGACTTCATTTATGATCTACTAAAACATGAAAGCTGTGAACCAATCTCAAATTTCCTAAATGTCTTTCAGTCTAAGTCTTTCCTTCCGATCGTCACAAAGCCTACACGGAAATCCTCAACATCTGTTGCGCTCCTCGACAATATCTTCATGACAGACCCAACTGATTTCCTGACTGGAATAATTACTCCTGACTTATCAGATCATTTTCCAGTTTTTCTTATTAAGAAAAATGTCACTTGCACAAAGCTACGGGCTGATGCTTACTCTTCCGTAAAGTAAACGAATCAAAACTGGGAGAAAAAAGCGCTGTTCTAGAAGATTTAATGCCAATATTGTGTATGTCTCAACAAAACAATAATACAACGAGCATTGATGAAGCAGTGGTAAAGTTGACTGACAGCATAAACTATAATGACCGCATACAATCAGTGTTGTCCAATTGTAACTCGTACAATTACACCGAAAAATAGACAAAAGCTCTGGATCACTGAAGACAAAATAAATATATAGAAACGTCAAGCGTACCAAGCCCTTCTTTGTGAAGGGCGAATATCTAGAGAATTATTTAACAGATTCAGAAACTAGATGACAAACCAGATAAAGACATAAAAAAAAAGCTACTTTGCGCTCAAGTTTACTCAATATAAAGCTGACATTAAAAAGACTTGGCACCTGCTTAACTCATGCTATAAACCAAATAACGCCGATAAGAAAAAAATTGAATCTGTTCAAGATAAAGTAAAATACCTTGAGAAGGAAGATTTTGCTAATCTTTTAAACAATTTCTTCATAAACGTAAGGAAAACTATAGCTGATGGTTTTCTAAGTGAACCTACTTATCACCTGGAATACATGGACCACATTCGTGAACCCAATTCTTTTTTCTTTACGCCTACCAACTCTTCCAATGTAATTGCGTGCATAAACAACCTGAAAAATAAATCGATTGGGTTGCGAACGTTTTTGACTAAAGTTCTTAAAGCCATTGCTGATATTGTAGCCCCACTCATATCCAATATTATTAACCAGTCTCTCTTCCTAGACACTTTCCCGAACTCCCTCAAAGCTGCTAGAGTAACCCCTATTTTTAGAAGTGGTGAAAAAACTTGGGTAAACAATTACAGACCTATCTCTGTGCTACCAATTATTAGCAAAGTATTCAAGAAAATTGTGTATAAAAAAGTGTATTTTTTTTTTTAACAAAAGTCATTTCTCTATGATAAACAACTTGGTTTTTGCTCTGAAAAATCAACAACACAGGCTCTATTAAATCCTTTATAATACCTTTATTCTAATATAGATGAAGGAAAGCTTGTTTTCTCTGTATTTCTTGGCTTTCAAAAAAGCATTCGAGTGTGGGGACAAAAACGTATTGCTCTCAAAACCACACTGTTATGGCATTCGAGATGTTGCCCATGATGGGTTCAGATTATACCTAACAAATTGGTCGCAATACGTTGTCATTGACGATGCAAAATCGGACCTACAGACAATTAGCCATGGAGCTCCACAAGGATCTGTCTTTGGGCGTCTCCTATTTCAAATTTTTATCCATGATATTAAATCTACATCATTTTTCAAATTCATACCTCTTGCCGATGACAGCACGCTTTCTACGGTCCTTCCAAATCAAATCCTGCTCCGATTGTGAAGAGTATAAATAACGAACAGCAAAAGATTTCATTGTGGCTTAAAGCTAATAAAATATGCCTTAAAATAGATTAAACAAAATGTATTACATTCTTTTACAAGAAAAATATACCTTTCCCGCAAATTAATATTGACAAAGGTGATATAGAAGAAACCAACTTATGTAAGTTCCTGGGCATCGTAATAGATAGACATCTGACCTTCAAAGAGCACATTGCTCGTATTAGTACTAAGTTTTCAAAACCCATTGGAATCCTAAATAAAGTTAAAAATTTTCTACCTGGAACAGCTTTACAAATGCTACACCGAACACTCATTTAACCATACTGGCAATACAAAATAGAAGCATGGCACAGAACTGATAGAAATAAAACCAATATACTTTTTACTGTGCAAAAAAGGGCTATCAGAGAGGTAAAGAATATAGAATATACTGCTCACACAAATGATTCATTCAAAAATTTACAAATACTTGAAATTGCGGATCTCTACAAATTCTTCATGTGTAATTTCAATTATGAAACATTGACCAATTACTATATTGGCAAATATAACCTCAAACAATAATTAGCTGCACAAACTGGGTGTCACGATCATTTAACTCGTAATAGAAGTAAATTCATGCTTCCTTATTATTCAAAAGCTCGGTCGCAACACAGTATCCTCTTTGTTAGAACTAAAACTTGGAACTCAATCCCTGCGGAGATCCGTACGAGTAATTCTTACAAAACATTCAAAGTAAATTTTGAATCTCATTTCCTATCAGAATACTATACCATTTACAAGTTGATTTGCTCCAAATGAATTTTGATTTGATCCTCGCAAAATTAGAATTGCTCCAAGTGAATTATAATTTGTTCCTCGTGAAAATAGAATTGCTTCAAGTGAAATTTTATTTGATCCTAGTGAAAATAGAATTGTTCCAAGTGAATTTTAATTTGCTCTTTGTGAAAATTGAATTGATCCAAGTGAATTTTGATTTGATCCTCGTGAAAATAGAATTGCTCCAAGTGAAATTTGATTTGCTCTTTTTCAATTTGAAATCATTCCATAAGAATTTTATTGGCTTTATAATGCTATTCGATAGAATCTTTGTGAAAAATACTCGAATTTTTTCTTTGTGAAGTAATGTTATTCCAACAATGCGTACAAAGATACTGAGTTTTTACTGAATGTAATTTACAAAAAAAAACAGAACGTGATTTTTGTTGTATGAACCATTACTCCTTATCAAACCATTACACAAAGGAGTCATATCTGAGACACTTTGATAAAAAAAAAAACATCTCAGAGATACCGCCACGTTGCACATTGCTGCACATCACGTTGCACCTTTTGTAGACAAGCAATCGTCATCAGCAATAAGTGTCCACCTCAACTCCAAATTTCACCTTTCAGAAATCAAAACTTTCAATAAGAAGTATAATAAAACAAGTGCGCGAGACAGGCAGAGAATAATAGAAGCCTTCAATAATGAAGAGGACTGTGTAAGAGGACGGGGGACTAGGGATACTTGCATTTACCCATCATTACATGTAGCTGTTTGTGTGAACCACATAGTGAGGGACTAATGAAACTGGTTTAGAAAAATGACAGTTTATTGTGAAACAGGTGTTGGACATGCAATGACAAGTGACAGAGATCAGAAACAGTGAATACAAATCAGAAGCCAGCAAATGAAAAAACCCTGAAAACAGAGATAAAACAGAAAATAAAAATGCAGGAAAAGAAAATAAACCATACCAGTCCTCTTGGATTCCTCAAAACTAAACTTCAAAATAAAGTAAGAAGCAGAACAAACAAACCATGCTGAAAAGTGAATTCATGCTAAATAAAGTAAATGCACTGACTAAAAATGAAACAAAGCAACTGAAAAAAATGTACTATGAAATGAATATGAATGAAATCAAACTCAAATAAAATCATTCAACAACAAATTCAACATAGTAACTCAGGAAAAATGTTATAACAGAAATCTTCTTGAAATTTAGCAGAACTGAAAAACTTAATCTTTCAACAAAAAAGAAATGAAAGAACCAATATGGCAAAAGAAAACATCATGCTCAACATAAAGTAAATCTTAGCCTAGAGCAACACAAAAATATATACAAGCAAGCAAACTGTACAATGAAGCAACACTCACCAGATCAACACTTGGTTTTAAGGTGAAAAATAGCTCTGCCAAGAAATAATTACACTAGTTTTACCTTAAATCTGAGTGACTGAAAGCAAAAGAAAGACAGTGCATTAAGAAACTATTGAAACACAAAACACAGCAAAATCTAGAACACTAAACCAGTGAAGATTTAAAAACCCATTTAAACTTATACCTCTATATATAATGTTAAGAATCACTGGAAAAGGTAAGAGAAAACAGAATGTATTCAGACTGATGCATGCTGGATATTACAGATAAAAAAAACATATTTGGGGCCACGCCTAAAACTGGAAGAAAGTTGCAAACGCACTTGGAGTAAATGCTAAGACTGCTTACAGGTGGCTGAAAAATAAGCAAGTCTTACCAAAGAAGAACGGAGGAAATAATTAGAAGAAATGTCCCGACATATTGAGAACACTTACAACAGCCATAGAAAAAAATGTTTCGATTACTCTTTCACAACTTCGCAGAAAAGTACAACAAGATCATGACATTGACGTGTGTGTTAATATGATCAAAAATTGGCTCGATGGTGAAATGTTTTCCGTCACATTAGTGAGGCCAAGCATTGATAGAATAAATAATGAAGAGAACAAAGGAAAACGCGCTAGACACATGGAGCAATTTTTCAATGCAAGATCAGAAGGGAGGACTCCAGTATGGGTTGACAAGACAAATTTCAACCTTTACTGTAAAAGAAACCAAGGAAGATCAAAAGTTGGTACGAGAGCGTCAGTGATTCTTCCGTCCAGCAAAGGCGCTAATCTGCACATCATTGGAGCAATGACGAGTACCCAATTGCTTCTAACCTCGACTCACCGCGGCTCGTTCAAACGACAGGATTGTCTGCAGTGGTTCCGGGAGCTCATAGATGCATGTCGTCAGAACGGGATTGACCATCCTACTTTCATAATTGACAATGCTCTGGCTCATTCTAATCTTGAAGGGCCAGAGACAGAATATCCAAGTATTCAGATACTTCGTTTAGCTCCTTATTCTTATCTGCTAAATCCAATAGAGTTTGGAGCCTAATGAAGAGTCACGTAAAGAGGCACTTGTGAGAAAGGATGCATGCAATTCTTGAGATAGCACCTGGCGGAGCATTACCAGTTACTGAGCAAAGGGTGCGAGAGATGGAGAACATCGCAGTTGAAGCCCTTGAACTTGTCAACCCTGGCATGTTGCTCAACTTTACCAACAGGGTGGAGAAGTACTACTCTGCCGCAACGCGTCAAGAAAACCTTATAGAAATATGTTAATGCAACTATAATTGTCAAAACTTGTACACACGTTGTAATGCATGCTTACTTTTCTGTTTGCCTTGCTTTGTTATGACTTTTCAGCAGTATTATTATTTTGATCATAATACTGTACTTTTTCACCAAAATGCATTTGTACACGAGTTATTAATAAATTATCTATTTACTATTCTTCTGAATTCTAAAACGCTTTCCATCAATATATTTTCCAATCTTGCTAGGGACTAATGATGATAATAATAATGGTTTATTCGATAAGGTGTCATCTACCGGAGGAGAATCGTCAGTAGGATTATATTAGATTAGTTGTTAGTTTTAGTCTCCGAGTAGGGAGGCTAAAACTAAAACCGGGTAGGGAGGCGGCAACAAATGCAATCCAAAGAGAGAAAGGACGAAGGCACCATTTAGTATGGAGGAAAGGGAACGCGGAATCTATTCAGAAAGGGCATAGAAACAGTAAGATGAGAAAGAAGTTCATGAAGCAAGATCAAAGTTGAAGAAGAAAGTAGTAGGTGATGAAAAACAGGACACTAGTGAACCGAAATAGGTGGTCCGTAACAAAACAAAAACATGTTCTATTTTAACAAAAAGAAAGCCTACCTAACCTTTAGCTTAGGCCCTCACATTGTCCCCCTAGGAGCGCTAATTCCCATAGATACCATAGCTGTATCCCCCTGAGGGTTCATCTGCAAGAAATAACCCTTGGTTAACACAGCTACTGGATGATCGTCAGTAGGTTACCGGTTGAACATGTGATCCCAATACCCTGCACATTATTGAAAGCCCTTTGCTTATATGCCTTTTAATGATCAATTAATTAAAGAACTAATTAATCTTGCTACAAAATAAATTAAAAAGTAGTTAATTATTAATTACCATTATTTAATACAAATAGAGTATTTTTACAACAACAATGTATGACAAAAACATATAACATTTTATAGAAATTGTTTTTAAATAGGTTCATTTTTCAATAGGAAAGAGCTTTTGGAAGAGTGCCTGAGACATGGTTGTGTCTACTTGTATAAATGTGATTGCTGCCTGCAGTCCTATGTTGGAAGTACCACACTCCAGCAATTTATTCGTCACAGCCAACACTCTGGTATCTCCCATAGAACCGGCCGTCCATACTCATCTTGCTCCCAGTCAGCCATCAGAAATCATTGCCATAGTTCAAATCACCCTTTCAAAAATTCCAATTTCTCCACACTTTGTGGAACTGTAAAGCAATTTGACCTTAGAATTTTGGAATCACTGTTCATTTTTACCCATAGTCCTTAGCTAAACAATGATCAAAGTGCGATGAAATTAAATATTGCCCCAACTGTGTAAATATGAGTGTGTTTGAATGTGTGTGTGTGTGTGTGTATGTGTGCAGTTCTGTTACTTTGTGTAGATGTTATTGTGGTTTGGTTTGATTGCTAGAATTTAGGTGTGTGTGTACTTATGGTTCTGAATGTTTAGGAGAAATTGTGTTTATATTTTTAATGGTTAGGCATAACTATTTTTCGATGCAGGAATGGTGATATTAATTTCTTATACATAGTTTTCTGCAATTTATTCATTATCGTTTTTTGTTTCTTGTTTTACAGCACTGATGATGGAATCATATATTCTGAAATGTTTGCAATTAAACGAATGTTCACTTGTATGTTGGTCCTTCTTTTCATTGTACGTATTAGATTTCTCAAAAATCGCCCTTTTAATTCTACAAAATATAACAAGATGTAGTGTTTTAAGTATTTCAAATACGCAAGCCAAAAAAATTTCCGCAATTTTGAAATTAAAACTATAGCAATCTAAAAATCATTTAGATCAATTGCAAATTGAAAAAGAACAAATCAAATTTTACTTGGAGCAATTTTATTTTCACTAGGATCAAATCAAAATTCACTTGGATCAATTCTATTTTCACGATGAGCAAATTAAAATTCACTTGGATCAATTCTATTTTCACGTGGATCAAATCGAATTTCACTTGGAGCAATTCTATTTTCACGAGGAGCAAATTAAAATTCACTTGGAGCAATTCTAATTTTGCGAGGATCAAATCAAAATTCATTTGGAGCAAATCAACTTGTAAATGGTATAGTCGTGTAAGATAACTAAGTCAAATCTTATCTCCTACATGACTGGTCCTAATAAGGTAATTTGCTATGGTTAATTTTGTTGATCTTCAGTCTGCTCTTAAATTGTTTATAGAATATATAATTAACATCTAGTCCATAATATAAACCATTTTATATAATGATTTGAATATCGAGTTAGCTATTTCAATGATCAGTCTAATGCGTAATTAGGTGAAGAATTACATTAAACATTATTGTGCACCCTAAAATAACGTTGATGGGAGGATGCCCTAGAAGTCTCTGAACTTATTCAGGCCCACAGGGAGCTATCCTCATATTTGACCATTGTACTAGACTTGAGAAACAATCTACCTCTGTTTAACTTGTGGTAAATAAATTTTTTAAACTAATAACACAAACACAATCTACATTATGGAAGGCAACAAACGCCTCACGGCGCTAACGGAAAATTGATATTTTTATGCTGTCTGTTGCCTGGAATCCAACAGTTTCACAGTTTTTTGACTTAGATAAATGAATGACCAAATCACCCAATCTTTCCTGATTTATCAACTACTTCCTCTTTACGTGAGATTTACCACAGGCATTTCATTATTATAGTTATCTTCTTACTTAAACTATGAATCATTTTTTGAAGTTGTGCTAACTGATGCAAGAACTAGGATTGGTATCTCCATATATTTCGGGACTGATTTTATGGCTCACTCGCAATCTGGATATACAATTTTAGACTAGTTCTTAGTTGATATTCCATTAACATTTGGCTTTACGGAAGGTGCAGTCAGAAACCTGATTTACTGGCTATCGCTTCACCATTGATACCACAAAAAATGCACCCTTCCATTGGCCACTCGGAACGCAGCGCGAGCCCCGTATAGCACACAAGATTTGTGAGGTGCTCCAAGCTTAACTTGGTCGCTAACTTAATTCATCACTTGACGCACAGATGCACAGCTGAACATCATGCGGGTAACTCAGGAGGCTGGCGCGATATAACAATCCATAACAATCTATCTATTAACTTTGTTGACTAGTATTATTTAAAAATCTCTTTTTACGAGTTTTTTTCAACTAGGAGTGCATGCGTTTTTATTACGCTAGTTACGGGCTCTATGTTCCCGTAACTCTTTAAGTAATTCATACTCGAAGTTACAAGCAAGAAAAAAGAACAGTTCCAAGCCATCTACCTTTTGTTGCGACAAACTGGATTTTTAAAATCCTCCTTGGTACATTCCAGGCACCATGTTCACACAAGGACGTGGATTTTTCATAACCCCATTTTTTATGTTCACCATCATTGCAGGCATCATGTTCACGCAAGGACGGGGAGTTTTCCAAATCACGGCTGACTCATGTCCACCATGACTGCAGGCATCATGTTCACACAAGGACGTGGATTTAATAATTCCAGCTGACTCATGTTCGCCATCATCACTCAAAGACGTGGATTTTTCCTTATCACGGCTGACTCATGTTCACCATGACTGCAGGCATCATATTCACACAAGGCCAGTTTTGGGCGACCCAGCGCCGCTTCACGCTGCACCACCTCCGCAACCTCGGTCTGGGCAAGACGGTGCACCACGACCTCATCCTAGACGAGGTCAAGGAGCTCATACAGGAACTGGGCGATAAAAAAGGTCCATTTCAGATTCAAGTGAGTTCTCCCTCTTATAACTCAGAACAAACATCATTTCTGTTAACCCTTTAACATTAGCATTTCTGTACTCAAATTGCCGTTATTGCAACCGCCGCCATTAGACTGGCGCTGCCATCAGGTTATCTCCAATACCGAAATGAGAAAGAAACTGCCACTCGGCGGTGAACTTCAAAGAACACATTAGGGAACAAATTTTGCCATAAATATAATTTATTAAGGTTACTTTCAAAAGAAGACGGTGTAGCCCTCTGGGGCGTTAAAGAGTTAAACTTGTCAATTTGAGCTAAGTAAAAATACTCTCTTCAGAACTATATCAGCATTATTTTAATCTATAAATGAATATTTAAAATATTTGCAGAACCATTTCAAGACTAAACAATGAACACATATCCATTTTACCTAAGAAAACGTGGTGCACATTCAATCTCAGGGGCACCAAACTCTCATGAGCATACTGGAAAAATTCAATCACTTGCATATGTCGATATTTTCTTTAGCCTTGATATTTTTATCGAGAATTTGCTCCTTAATTGCGAAATGTATGTTTTAAGCTGTTTTCTTTGACTTCTCAAGTTATTTGTTCGTTGAGACAAGTAAAATTTCAAAAGAGCGCAAAAATTACTTTCCGGTTCTGAAGTTTTACGTGAGAGCAACTACAACTGAGAAATAATAAAATTTCCTAAATTGAATGGCAAATGCATTTTTCAATTTGTTTGAATTAAAGCTCCTGCGCTATTTTCTCTGCAATCAGTTGCCCTAATCTTTAGTCTTTGGTCAATTGCACCCCACTGAAATGCAGTGTTGCCAATTCATGGCCAGGCAAAGATCTCCAATGAAATTTGCAGCAGCTGTGATCTTGAAGCCAACACAGAACAAACCTGCAATCTATCAAAGCTAAAATGTTTTGATATTCAGATCTACAAAAATTTCTTGTATATTGATCCCCACGTTATAGTAGTCTAAAATCAGAGCACACGCTGTGAAAAATGCAAAATTAAGTATCAAGGCATTTATCCTTGATAAAGAGTCTGGTAACATTCTCTACATTCACTGCATTCTGTTCAATGTCGGGAAGTCTTAGGTCGCAGACATGCTGTCATGTTGCAATTGCGAAAAGTGAAAATAACTAATTCACAAGATTTTCGGATTATCAAACTAAACCAAATCATAATAGGCCGATCCTTTAAAATGCTGTTGGGTTAGGAGCCAATTTTCTAGGTATTCAATCCCTTCGTTGTATGTCATCATTACTGTGTTTCTTTCAGCTGACAATAGAATTAATTTTGGAACGTTCGGTAAGTATTGAAGTTAAAACTATTATTTTGTAGCGTCTAAGTAATCAGTGTCGTATAAAGACAAGTGTTCCCTTAAAACTCAAACTTGACGAACAGGTACATGTTTTTCTGCTCAGAAACTTGAATGGGCTGTTTTGGAGCAGTCAGTCTCACTTTATAGTGATATGGCACTACTTTATTCAATTGAGATCACGCTGCCACACTTGGCAGATAACTTAAATGTTCCACCAGATAACCAAATATTCCACCGCTTGACACCATACAACCCTCAACTCATTTTAATTACTGATCCAATTAATTTCAATTGTAAGACCAATTTTTACTTTTTCAAAGCACATTAGTTATTCCTTTTTATTGGCTTTAAATTAGTTTGAATTGTGTGCGAGATGTGATACTGATATTTTATCAATGATAAATTTTGTAATGCTACTTTGGCATTTGTAAATTTTCTAGTGTAGTGTCCACTTACCGTTTTTATTTGTGATCGAAAAATATTCGCTCAGCGCTCACAATTTAATAAAACCATCTCACCACGTCTCAATGAGTGGAACTGCAGTTAGAAATATGAAATATTCGAGCAAAAACATTTTAAAAATAGAAAGAGTTTTTTTTGGTTAGTGTGCTCTTTGTGGTGGGCTTCAGATTCCATTTCCGGTTTGTCAATTTCTCCGACCTCAATATCGACAGTTTTTTGACTGAGTATTTTGATGGTACAAAACTAGGTTTGGAGATGGAAAAATGGTGCTCCAAGACATTTGAAATGACATTTCGAGCAGCAACCCCACTTTCAAGGTTAAATTTTATACACGTATATTACATATTTTTTGCTACACTTTGTCTACCTAGAGCGCAAAAGAAGATACAAGCCGTGAGCCACCGTGCATGGTTATCAATGTTTTTCAATTCCACCGAACGAACTTCAGTGAAGGTTTAGAATTTATGGTCCTTTTTATGTGCACGCTAAATCAAAAGCGGCGAAAAAACGATTACTCTCGAACTTGTGATAATCAACAATTCCAAAGCTTTCACCTCCGATCCAAAAATCTTGTTTACTTCGACTGGTAAGCCGGAGCTGGCTGTGGCGGGCATCTCGGTGCTGTGGGCGGTGCTGGGCGGGGAGCGACTCAGCCACAAGGACAAAACACTTCACGAGCTCGTGCAACTTCTCTACACGCTCTTCAGGACTGGCCAGGTGATGTATTAATGCATTATTTATCCTAGGTGCATCTAATTTTGCACTTTGAGCCAGTCAAGTAGCATAAGAAATTGAATGGTACTTATAATTACAAATCTAAGTTTGCACTTCAAGTCAGTCAGGTAGCATAAGAAATTGAATAACATTTCTAATTATAAATAATAATTAAATTTTGTAATTA
>JACJUY010000598.1:162725-180896 GCA_014220935.1 Platorchestia sp. MABIK | reverse complement strand
AGATCATGAGGTACAGAGACGTGGCTCCTCTGTCGGTGCCGCACATGTGTACGCAGGACACTCTGCTCCAGGTATTGATAATACAATTTAAACAATTTAAACAAGTTAAACAATTTATAAGCAATTTAAACAAAATAAACATTTGAATAAATTTTAACAATTTTAACAATTTTAACAATATAAGCAATTAAAACAATTTAAAGAACTTAAACACTTTAAATAATTTAAACAACTTAAACAATTTAAACAATTTGAACAATTTAAACAATTTAAAAAATTTAAACAATTCAGACAATTCGAACAATTTGAACAATTTTAAAAATTTAAACTATTTGAACAATTTGAACAATTTGAACAATTTGAACAATTTGAACAATTTGAATAATTTGTACAATTTGAACAATTTGAACAATTTGAACAATTTGAACAATTTGAACAATTTGTACAATTTGAACAATTTAAAAAATTTAAACAATTTGAACAATTCGAACAATTTGAACAATTTGAACAATTTAAACATTTTGAACAATTTAAGCAATATAAGCAATTTAAGCAATTTGAGCAATTTAAGCAATTTAAGCAATTTAAGCAATTTGAGCAATTTAAGCAATTTAAACTTTTAAAACAGTTAAAACAATTTTACAATGTGAACAATTTAAACAATTTAAACATTTAAGCAATTAAAGCAATTCAAACAATGTCAACAATTAAAACAATTTAAAACCACTAGCAAAATACATAATCTTCGGTTTCTACCAAAGGGCCACCGCATTCCGAAAAATGCGGTTGTCTTCGTAAATCTGCGGAGCATCATGATGGACGAGGCGTACTGGGGAGACCCCGACGTGTTCAGGCCCGAGCGCTTCATCGCTTCTGACGGCTCCATCAAGAAGGAGGAGCGCTTGATTATCTTCGGTAGAGGTTAGCTTGCGCGCTGTCTTAGCTCGTATATTTGAGACTGATTTCCTCATCGGCAAAGGTGTGACAATCCGTCGGAACAATCGCTAGAAATACTGATAACAAACGCAGACGAGGCTAAAAAAAACATGATGAATAAGCCCACGAACCATTGTCAAACACTATTGAATAATAATTCAAATGGTAGTTCCAAGTTTGCTGCATTTTGATGCGAGCCTTTTAGTATTCGGCGCGGTTATACTTATGCAGCGATGCAGACGTCATGTACGCTGATGCAATTTTCTTGCACCGTGACTGCGCGCGTCACCGCAGTTATGTCGTCAGTTAGTCTCACTCATCGGAAAAGAACTGGAGCGAGTGACTTACAGTAATTCCCCCTACTAGCACACTGTGTCTTGTGGTAGATGGTACTGCTGAAAAACACATTTAGTTAATGAGGCACTAACTTTCCAGGGGCTGAAATCAAATTTCGCTGCAATGAAAACTATTGGTGCAATGTACTGCACTAAATTGCTTGCGTAGTTGTCAAATATTTGGTTGCGAAGTTGTCAAAAACTATTCCTATGGGGCTTAAGACACCGTGTGATAGATATTTTTGTAACTTTTAAACATACAGTAGGTAAAAGTACTCTAATCTCCCTAACTGTACTATTTATTTCAACTTTTCCAGAAGACACGTGGAAGAGACCTAAAATTTAATTTCTTCTAGTTTATTTTACACTCCATTTTGAAATTGGTGGGTGCTAGTGTAATGTTTACTCCTGTTTCCGTGGCACCTTCTTCAAACGCAAAAGAAGCTATTTTATGTAAAAACGTACCGTCTACAAATTAATTACTACCAAAATAACTATTTAAACAATGAAATTTTTTTAGGGATCATTTAATTAGGCAAGTAACTAATTAATCCTCATTTAAGAGGAAAAGATTTTTGAGTTTGATGAGTAGCATCTAAGTCGAAGTGAGTCATGATTCCGTAGCTCATCTTCCCCAAAGGACAACAAATTCTTCTGATTTTCTCTCGCTGGGACTTTTCTTTTGCTGACAACACCTGAGTACGCGTAGTGAAGTAACGATGTTCTATAAAGACTCACAAGAAACGGGTTTCGTTTCACGTTATCAAGTTGTCGTGCTGTCACGATGAAAATATCGGACCGTAAATAAAATGAATGAAAAACGGTGTCGGTTTCGGTGCCGTATAAACGCTTAATTTTTCACCATATGGGATTGATGTACAGGTATCATCTGAGAAAAATTTGAATCAATCACATTTTGTGATTTCAGATTAAAATGTAAGCCAAGGCTGCCTATGAAGGTAACCGATATTTGGCTCCTATACGACCAATCTTATCCTAAGTACAGGAGGTCAAGGGAAGAGGGTTCGGAACTTACCCATGCTTGGTACAGCATAATTTGCTCTCGTATGGACTTATGATTGGTGGAAAAGAGTGAAAAGCAACTTTTCACTGGGTTTTGCAGCAAGTAAGGGAGACAGTTCGCCTTAGCAAGGCGAGCCGAAAGTAAGATACGGATGACACTCCCGGTATAGCAGGTCACTGGGTGCTCACTTGATATTTCATTTTCCAGTTTCAAATCCACATACCTTTTTTGGTAATGGAGCCAGAGAAGTCGATGTGAACTCATTGGAACTAAATTTTTACTGAGCTAAGTGTAGGAAACTTTTTAATTCTTTCAGCATTTAGAATCTATGGTAACCAACAAATCGTAGTTTTTTTTGCATTTCTATTCATAAAAATTCAGTCTTTCAGATACAGAGGAAAAGACTGTTCAATTTACATGCACTTCGTTTCCGCACGGAATGACACTAAAATTGCGCGAATTAAAAGATTCCCTCCCCAAATTACAAATCCTCAAGCCTCCTGAAAGCTCGTTTATGCGAACATGTCATTTTCGACGGCAAGTAGATTGAAATGTTTATGAAAAATTTTTTTCTCATTCATCCATACGAATTTGCATAATTAACAATTGGTCCAATCGGCAAAACTTTGACTGAAGACCGCACGATCATCTAACCGTATGAGTTAGAAGCAATAGGTGTTTAATTTGTGTTTGTGATGAAGCATAACGAACAACATTCATGCCTACCATAGAGTGAAGAGCAGTTTCTGGATGAAGTTTCAGTAGTTTACTTACGTCTAATAGGCGGCCTACTCTCTTTCTGTAAACAGAGAATGTTCAATTCACACTCTGCAATATGCCTTTGAGGAAATTGTTTCTTTTCCAATAGACCTCAAAAAAACCTCAGCCCAAAGCAAAGGATCATTTGAGTCTTAAATTCATGCAGAAAAAACATCGTTGCATTACTATTCCAATCGCTTGAAGCGCATAGAAACTGGTCTACAAGAAGTTCCATATTTTTTTTTAAGTTTGAGGCGGAATTTTAATGATGTACTCAACCAAGATTCGCAATTGGTCACATCAGATAATCAATTGCAAAATATATTGGATCAACGTTTTCTTGTTCCTGATAGCTCTCAGAAATTGAAACGTGACTTTACTTCTGAGGGGACCAATAACATTGAACGTGCATCGAATGCAACAATAGCATGGCTTCAATAGAATAGCATGACTGTTCTCGAGTGGCCTCGCCAATCTTCTGACATGAATCCCTTTGAAAATTTGTTGAGAGATCTAATCCTGGAGATTCAAAGCATATTCCGAATAATGATACGGAACTTGGGAGAAATTTATGAGTGTGAGCGGAATAGAAAACAGTTAAAAATTTGAAAGCATTGATGGGCAAAAATCAATGAAGGCTTTGCAGATGAATACTGAATAATTTTTTATTCCGTAATGCTAGTTTAGCTCAATGTCATACATAATTTTTGAATACTGGTTATTCTTTCGTTAACAATTTGAGGTTTTGGATGTTTCATGCACTATAACTCACCATAAAGCAGCTATGGTAGACATTTGAAAAAATGTCCGTTGTCTAATTACTTAAATGCTACAATATACCCGAAATTGGATAGCATTGCTACTCACTGTATCCTTAAATATTATTCAGAGGCCAAATACCGTTGTTCCAATCATGCAATTTAATTACATTATTTCATAAGTAGGCTTCAATTAGGGTCAAAAGTAATAAAATGTGAGAAAGTCTAAAATGAAAATGTGTCAGGCGTTAGTTATGTTGTGTATGTCATGATAGAACACACCTAGTACGTCATTTCACGCGTGATATATGATGTAATATGGCCTCATGAGCTATGTAGATATACTGTATTTTTGGATATTTTAAAGTAGCAGACATGTGGCCTAAGGAAATTGAGTAGGTTTTCCTAGGTAAGTTTTGGTTGTAGTAATGTTTTTGTAATGAATTCGCTCGCTCTTGATGCTAAGGATATCGAGTTACTTTCGTCAGTAAGTTTATGTTGTAGTAAAGTTCCTGAAATGAATTTGCTCATACTTGATGGCTGTATGCTACGCGTTCATAGCACCATTTGATCCTTACCGTAAGTTTATGTTGTAGTGTTTCTGAACTGAATTCACGCATACTTGATGCCTGTATATTACTACGCAGTAATATTTCTGAACTGAATTAGCTTACTTTGATGCCTGTATACTACGTACGTGTTGACAGCGCCATTTGATTGTCCCCAGGCAAACGCGCATGCGCCGGGGAGGCTCTGGCGCGCATGACGAGCTTCCTGTTCTTCGCTGGCCTGGCGTCGCACCTGTCCTTCTCCCTGCCGCCCCAGGACCCGGTGCCGGACACGGAGGGCGTGACGGGCTTCACGCTGGGCCCCCCGCCCTTCAGGGTGGTTGTCCGGCCACGCGCGGGGGCGTCCCATTAATTCCTCTGTTATTTCTTGTGGGAGACTGCGTACTTTTTCTATAATATTCTGTTCCCATCTAGCCCATATTAACTATTCTTATAGAAAATTAAGCATCGGATCGTGAGAGAATCAATTTATTGATCAGTCTAGTGTGCCTTTAGGTTAAGTAAATTAGGTAAACATAACCGTACACCTTGAAATACCGTTATTGACAGGGTGCCCTAGAAGTCGCTGAACTTATTCGGGCCCACAAGTACCTATACTCAAATTAGTCCATTGTACTAGACTTAAGATACATTCCATTGCTGTATCGCTTGTGGTAAATAAAGTTGTATTTATTATATATTTTTTGCAAACATAATTTGTTTAGTAGGGCATGATAATTTGAGCGTCCCTATTTAGTATTGGGAAATCAGAACGTACCGCACTTGATATAATCTTGACTACAGGAGCTTGCTCGGAATTATTCCCCCTATATCCCCGCAGTTCTGCCAAGCGATGCAGCGGCAGGAGGCGGGCGCCTCTCACGCACGGCGCGCAGCACAGCATTGTGTCGCTTCTCGCTTCCTTTCAGTAGGGCTCTAGTGCCTCCAATTTGTTCAGCTCAGGGCGATAAAAAGTTGCGCAGGAAATAAATAAACTTTGGTAAAGGCTTGAAAAACCACATCTTGTAATAAATTGCTCTGTGAAATGTCTGAATGATTTGAACTTTCAAGAGAATTTTAAATAAAATTTTGATCTGAGATACCATTCCCTAATTAGCACATCTAGGATTCATTTAGAGATATAGAGCCTTCATGGCTTTAATAGTATATAGCTTTAGTAAATACCCTTGCAATTTTTCACAGACAACTAACTTCGTGATTTGGTCAAGTAAGCCCGTCGTTCCTGTTCTAACGAACTCATATTGATTTTTAAATGCAAAAAATGTACTCCATTTGTAATAGAAATTGATAGAACTCATATTTTCACAGCAAAACATCACTGAAAAATATCATGTCCCCTACATTTTGTGCAAAAAGTTAACTTCGTGAAATAGTCGAGAAACCCTGTCATTCCTGTTCTAACGAACTCATCTCGAACATTAAATGCGAGAAATGCACTCTATGTGTAAAAATGGAAAAACACAAATCATCCCCCAGAAAATATCACTGAAAAATATAATAAGGGGGTATTCTTACGATTGTTTTTAGAAACACTAACTTCGTGATATATTCAGAAATTATAGATTCATAATTTTCTACAACACATAGAGTTCTGTGCTTTTAACGCGTGAAATAATCGAAATGAATTCGGATGAACATGAGAGACAAGGAATTTTCCAAAATTTGTCAAAAAAAAATTTTATTGTAAATCCTTAGGTAAGTTTCCTTTTGAAAAATTTTGTCTAGAAATAGAAATCATGAAGTTGAATGATATTCTGTCCATGAGTTAGGTCAAAAATATAACGATTCAAGCGCTGATTTCACCATAAGCATCATTTTCATTTTATTCCTAGAATTTCGTACGAAATTATGCTCCTGCAATCTTGGAATATTTTTCAATATTTTGTAAGAAAAATTGAAGTTTTATCATTTTCTATAATACATAGTTTAACGCGGGTAATAATCAAATTAGTTCTTGTGATCTAAATGACGGAATTTTCTAATTTTTCTTCAATTTTTTCCAAAATCATCCAAGATTAATTATTTTCCTCGTGGAAATTCGAGTCCAAAGATAAATTTCAAGAAGTTGAATGGTGTTCTGTCCATGAGTGTATGTATTTCCTAAAACGCATCAGTTCTTAGGATTTCGTAGATCTTTGTGTTCCCGCAAACTTGCAATATTTTTCAGGAAAATTTTGTGGCAAAAATTGGGGTTTCATCCTTTTCTATAACACATAGAGTGCGTTTAATAATCGAAATTAATTCGTTTGAACAGTTAAACTATTCAAGGGTATGGAAAATTTAGGCTAAAAATAAATATCAAGAAGCCTAATGCAATTCTGTCCAGGAATAAATATTCAAGCGTAGATTTTAGAGAACGCACCAGTTCTTAGAATTTCGTTGAAAATTGTGCCCCAGTAAACCAGCAATGTTTTTCATGGGAATCTTTAAACATAAATTGGAGTTTTAACATCTTTTATAATTCATCGAGTGCGTTTAACGCGTTTTATTATCGAAATTTGTTGGTTTGAACTGGAATGATCATGAATTTTCAATTATTTTTCCGAGGGATTTTTGTAATAAAACCTAAGGGTACACTCGTGAGGTAAATTTAGGCTTCAAATGAATTCAAAATCCAAATTGCCGACATGTCTATTTGAAAAGAAGCTGTACAAATTTTTCATGACAATCAAGTACTATCAAGTAATATTTTGGACACGAAGGGACATCACAATTATATATCCTATATGATGCATTCAAACCACTGTAACTAATCACAAAGCCGTCTTCAGGCTTGTGTAAGTCTGCAAAAACATTAAAAGTGGCACGAAATTTCTGTTGGTATTCTCACGATCTTTTAGTCCGGAGAATACAAGAGTGTGTTTGGAGAGGTCTAAAAGGTTCCGATTATTAAAAAAAAGTTGCGAGTAAATTTTTAGACTAAGAAGTGCATTGAAATACTTCTAACAGTAGATGTTCAATTTAGTTGGCATGTAAAATGTTAAACAACTATGGAATGAAAAACTGACGTCTGAACCAAATATCTAGCATCAAGAGCTAAGCGTTAAAAACATCACACCTTTACCTTTTCAAAACATGATCGGCCTAGATTTTCTGAAACAAATTTCTTGGAGTAAACAATGCTTCAACATTAAATCTTCAATCGTCTCCAAGATCAAAATGGTGGAAAGTGGCTTACCTCGAGATGGAAACTCTAATGGAGATTGATTGTCTACGCCTTGTCAGATATTGTGAAAAAAAATAAATTTACAAATGAAAAAAAACAGGTAATGCAGATCATTTATAGAACAAAAGTGTCTTCCCAAAACGTTACTATCTTTAATGTATCATACTATCATATATAATCCTACAAAAAATCATGGCAAAAGGCATTTGAATTTTGTGTTAGCATGTTCATATTCAAAAACTTTTAATCAAAGAAAGAAACATCATGCATCATGGTTCAAATAATTTATGAACACAGCAGAAAGTGAATATTTGACAATGTAAAATCTGCCGTAATTATATTCTGCCTTTAATTTCAGTGCACCAGAGTCCATTAGAAATCATGAAGTCAAATTTCGAAATGATATGCTCACGTTTCAAGAGAATTAGATCGAAAACGAGGCTCTGAAATATAGTACATCATAAACAATATAACTAATATTATCGCTAGTCGCTCCACAGTTCGGATCAACAGATACATTGATTAACACTGCGTGTAGAGAATCTAGTATGAGAGAACCAGTCAGGTAAGGCAACAACCGGCAGCGCTCCGCAGCAGCTCCTGTCCTAGCCCCGCCCACTGCCAATGGGAGGCACGCGTTCCTGCTCCATGAAAGACAGACGTACGATCTGTGTTCCTATTCGATGAGAGACAGGCGTACGATCGCGTTAAGGTTGTTCTATACACACCAATAGTCTCAGTATTCCTTTGTGAAAAATACTATTCAAAGCCTTTCATTTACAGGATAGGTTGCGAAACTGACGATTTTTTGGCTTAAATATTGAATATATTTGAAAAGGTTACATTATGGAAGTATGATCACAAAAACCTAGCCATTTCAAGCAAAACTTTCAGCTTAAAAAATATTGACGCGTCGAACGACTTAAGCACAAGTGATTGAGACGGCTGTGCGGCGGCAGGACAGGAGCTACTGAAGGAGACGCAGACGAAGGCAGACGGTGCTTCAGTATACACTGGTATCCAGGGAACCGTCGTGAGCTCCACCACTGACTGCTATACTGCTCGAACGTTTCATGCTGAACAAGGGAACGTATTTTTATCATGAAATTTGATTTTACGGAATTGTTGGAAAGTTGAATTAGCGAAGATTCCGTCAATAACCAAGTACTTTTGAGGTATCGTATGCATACCTCAATCGTATGCATAGTATTTCAACTAATTTCACTAAATTATTTAATTTTACACACGCGAGATTTCATTGGTATTCATTTTTCAAGCAAAGGAAGCATTTTTACTAAAGGTTTATTTCTTTAATCGAGTTCATTTCTGACAGACAAAACATGATCGACAAAGCCAGATTCATAGCACACCGTTTATTGAAAGCTCTTGAACAAAAGCTGCAGAGAAAAAGCGTAGCTGGAAAATAGGAAAACCTATAATAACAGGACATTGGACCCAGTCGTGCAGTGGAGCTCAGCACAGAGTTCTTTCCATATCTATTCAATAGTCGAAGTAAGCTACGAGGGGTGCTATTAATACGGGCACGTAACATGGATACGGGGAAATTGTACAAGATAGGGCAAGGAACAACAACGCTGGATCTGCTAAACGAAGTGGACTGAACGTTTGAAAATTCAAGCGTCTTCTGTAAAAAAAAATTAAATGAAACGTAAACACATACTGCACGCGTAATAATTAACGAATTCCTTTTGGCAGTCAGTCCAGCATTTTTGTCTATTGTCACATGCGCTTAAAATCTGCTTAAGAAATTACTTAGGCTGAGGCAAAGGGCGTATTCAGGTAGGGGTAGAGGGTATAAAACAGATTTTCGCTTAAGTTTAAGTTCAGTACTAGATGCGTGTGTTCACTTGGAATCACACTCCTGCAATAAGTTATATAAGTGATATTCTCCATGAATACTGTAGTTTTATGTCAGCAAGCATACCACAACTACTTAGATTTGCTATGCAATCCCCAACTCCTACTATCGACATTGAATGGCATTAAATTTGAGTTCACTTATTTTTTAAAAACTTTTTCAAATCTCAATTTGTCCGTCGATTAAAATAAATTTTAATGACCTAGATCTTTCAGCCTTTAGCGTAGGGGATAATTTAAAGTGCAAAGCCATCGCATGGTCGTTAAATTCGCTCTTAAGGAATCAAGACTCTAGAAATCTTCAATCATGACGTTCAAATATGTTAAACATGAGAATGTTACAGCACGTACCACCTCAATTTTCACGTACATTAATATAACAATGTCTTCAACAAACCCTGAAACCAAATTCTTGAGTTGAATTTTGAAATTCATAGTTTCCCAGAGAAGTGAATTTCATGAAATATCAGCTAACGTTAAATGGTCAAGAACCACCAATTCTGCTCCCGTTCCATGCAATGAAATTTGCTGCCATCTGAAGTCGAGACCTAATTCTAGAATCTTTAACTGAACGTCACACAAAGACAATTTATACACAAGTATGTACATACACACAGAAGAACAACCATTTAATAAATGATCTAATTATTAAGTACCTAATTATTGTGTGCAAGAAATTAAGAAATGAGCAATCAAAAGGGGGAAAAATTGACCTTACAAATTTCTGCAATGAACAATTTGAACAGTAAACTCATACAACACTCAAACCTTCTATAAATAATGAAATAGTTACATGAATGCTATTATGAGCAGCGAAATGAGGTGTTGGTGCCACACACACTTTAAAATGAACGTAAAAATATCAGTCACCACGGCAACGCATCAACGGCCTTTTGCAAAAACTGTACCTGGATCTAACTTTATGACGCAACTCAAAAGCAACGAGATGACAGAGCACAGACTCGTCATTGAAGAGGCAGTTCAAAATTTCAAGAGAAATGCAAAATTTTGTGTCTGCACATCAGATACAATTTGTGCTTGCATTTGGCATCTATGCCTAGCGTTACCCGAGCAAAGCAAAGTTGTTTTCCTCGTTACTCGAGCTGGTATTAGTTTGGTACGAGCACCTCACTATGTACTGAAGAAGCCTTAAAAATCTACAAACAAAAATGAAATTGCTTGAACGAAGATACGCAAAGGCTAAACACGTATAATAGCCGACTCACTTTGAATTCGAATTGTTCTTGGAGTTTTATGGCGAAACTATTGCAGAAATGTCATACATTTCGGTAGTTTGGAGCGAGACAAAACCCTTCCAAGCACCTCTCCGTCTCTCAGAAATTAGCAAGTTCCGAGGACCGAGAAAAGAAAGAAAAGCAGCTCATTTCCAATAAAGTTGAAACCACAAATTAGTTCCATCTTCGGTTCTGCAAGTATTTTTAATCTACAATTCGTTAAGTGCTGCAACCCTCACAGGTATTTTAACACTGGATGGTATCGGAACCCACCATTCCAGGACCATTTACATGTTACTCTGGAGTATCTATTAAGCCTCCCAGCCTTCATTCGCATAGAGAAGCACAAAACCCCAATGTATGTATAATTATACACAATTCATTAGAGGCGAGAATACTAGTTGACCAATGTGAGAAACCAATTTGCAAATGTCCGGCTGACTTTCGAAAAATTATTTTCTAGGGTATGAAAATTTTTCAGCACTCAGAGCGATGCCACGCAGGAAAGCATTGTGTTCAACCTATTTGCAGTGTGAAAAATCAGAGCTTAAGCAATTTATGAATATTTTATGTCAATCCTTGCCATGACAAATTTAAACTAATAACCGAAGAAAGATTTTTTTAAAAGTTCAGCAATCAAAATTTACAGCGTAGATTTCAATAATCAAAAAGAATCATTCGATGTTAATCTAAAAGATCCATGCTTTCATTTCATATATGTGTACGTGACAGAGAGTGCGACATCAATTTGAATTTTATTAAACAAATGAAAGTCATCGCTCATCAGCAATAATTAAACAGAGGTTTGTATTGATAAAGTAATTACAAAGTAGAGCTGAGCTCGAACAGAAATGTTTTAAAAACACTGCACGTGCAAGTAGTATATTCGTTTGTACTGAACACCAATCATCTCATATCAACACACGCAATCAAGCAAAAATTCACGGAACTCCTTTCGTCACACATACTCGACACAAACAACAGTGCAAGTTTTCATTCAGTCGTCCTTGCGTTTTGTGTTCTACTCAACAAACTACTATTCAGTAATGAGACTCCAGGCGCAGGATTCCTTACTTAACATTAAATGCTATTGAGCGAAACTGTATCAGGACATATGTGAGTGGCCACAGAGGACTATCTCTCTCACTCTTTCGCTACCGCAAAACGGATTCAGATGATAATATGTATTGTCTTTCGATAATAAAACTTTCTAAGTTTTATGCTGATTGCACTCGCCATTTGCTGACGATTATTCTAAATGAGTGTGAATTAATTTTATTTTATTGTACAAGTTGACTTTGTTGACTGTTCGCGAATTTTCTTTCCCCTAAATTCGATGGCCTACACGTTTTTTCATTCATTCTTGAAATCACTCCTATGCATAAATCTCACTAACAATACATAGTACAAGAGCTAATATTATGAGGAATGCAATATGAGAAATGCACTCCGCGTCGACGTTGAAAAAAATAACGAAATAACGATCCATGTCCAACTAATACACGAGGGAATGTGCCTCAGAAGATGACTTAAAAAAACACACTGAGAACACGCGAGACGACAACTTCCTAGCTTCGACTTCACTTCGACGTACATAAAATGAAAAATGAGACCAAGTTTTTATTAGTTACAAGGACAAGTTTTAAAATGTTTAATTAAATTCGTGCGTAAGATGTACGATGGAAACTAAAGCAATATCCCCAATAAGAAAATGCAGTGAGAAGGTCAGAGGAAAATAGCAGGAAATGCTATCGCCAATACCACATCAGGTTGACAGACCACGTGGGTGTATATTGTGTCATGTATGGGGACGAGAGTCACTAATATTCAAGGAAAATTGCGCCTTTGTTGCCCTGAATTCCCAGCGGGAAATCTGAAGCCGTAATGCCGAATAATTTTCGTCATCGGAGCGGCACAAACGATAGCGTAATTTTTTCTGAGTTGGTTTAGCCTTGCTGTGCGCTTTTTCTGGACAAAATTCTTTAGTTAAAATATTTGCAAATAAAATTCCAGAGTTTAGATCTGATAAAACAACACATATATAGCTTAGTCAAGTTGACTGAAAAATATTACGCCTACAGCTGTTCAGTTGCGATAACATTAATCGTTCGACGTAAATCCAACACACAATTAAAAGTTAGGGTTAGTTGACTGTATTGCACGATGTAAAACTTATGTACTGCACGGTGCAAGAGACGTAGTGCTCAGTGCAAGGCTCGGTCTCCTTTTAAAAACCCAAAGTCTTGTTCTGATCAATTTTCCACTTGTTCAATGTGTTCAGAATTTATAAAGCAACAATAATGGAATAGATCGCTTGTTAATCATGAATATTTTGTTTTCAAAGGTGCATACAAAGATTATTCTCGAATTTCTGTTAAACTGAATTGATTTGACAAGCTAAGATTGAGAACGAGAAGCGGCAACACTAATGCTCATTGAAATCTACGCTCGTGCAGATTCAGTAGGTTCTGCACTGAGCTCCTTTAAAGTCCCGCTGAGGAAATTGCAATCCGCTCTAATATCCACCTCAGTCCAAATTCAGATCTGAACTGAATCCTACAAGTGTCCACAGTAAAACTCCCCGAGCTAACGATGAAATCCAAGAAAATTCAGTGACATTCAATGGAATTCACGACGAACTTCAGTGGATCCTCATTGAAGTTTGCAAGAGCTTACTCAGTGTCCACCATGGCAGCCCACATGTGGTCTACAAGCGTCCACGCAGAGGTTTGCAAGCGTCCACACTGAGGTCTGCAAGCATCCACAATGTCTGCAAGCGTCCACACTGAGGTCTGCAAGCGTCCACACTGAGGTCAGTCCTTCAGTGTCCACCACAGCTGTCCACACTGAGGCCTGCAACTCAGTGTCCACAACTCCGGAGTTGCGCTCGTTTAAGTAGCGAAGCTGATGACGGGGTCCTCGCCCACCTTGTTGTTGCTGTACAGCGGGCACTTCCAGCCCCGCAACGCGCCCAGTAACAGGCGCAGCAGCTGCACGGGGAACATCAATACTTAAGGTTCAAACAATTCAAACAATTAATTTACCAAATTCAAACAATTAATTTACCAAATTCAAACAATTTAAGCAAATTATTCAATAAATTCAAACAATTTTAACGATTCATTTGACTAAATTCAAACAATTTAAGCGATTTATTCACACAAGCGATACAGCAGTAGATTGTTTCTTAAGTCTAGTACAGTGGACGCGTTTGAGTGTAGCTACTTGTGGGCCGAATTCATGGTCCGGGCTACCGTTAAGGTGCTGCTAAAAATAAATGATCAACGTTTTGTGTAACATGTGAATGTGAGTATTCTGGAAAAGTATCTTACTTTAAAAGAGAGGTCAATGGTAAATGTCCTATTCGAGGAACAGAAGCACAGCGCAATTAGAAGACTGATTATCGAATACATCATAGCATGTGGTAAAATTTAACCCCGCCCCCAATGTTTAAAATTACCCCCAGCATTGTGGAAATTGTGAATTTAATTGAAATTTGATGCTGTAAATATTTGTCCTTATACAGTCTACATCGAGGAGAACAATGAATTAGGGATGGTCGACGTAATTCAAAACAATGAAATTTATAAAGTATGTGGATAACACAGGGGTTTATTTATAGTGTGCATCTTGAGGCACCTGTTAAAATGGCGCATTTTCGAACACATAAACTCATCACTTGTAATAGCTTCCTGCATTTCGGCACCATACTTTATAACTTTAGTACGATGAACATCGTCGAATTTTCCTCTGCCAAACGTCCACACGACTGTCACTATCATGCAGCAGAGCATAAAATAGTATGGAATAGAAAATGGCAACAGAAACGAGCCAAGTGATCTCTTCTCGGGTTGTCCTAAATTCCCGTGCTTGAATTTTCCAGCCTTTATGTTCATAGTGAGACAATAGTTACAACATAGCTCAATAATTACAATAAATTACAATAATTACAACATCGTATAATTGTTGCAACAATACACAGCGAACTTTACGTTATCCTCAGATGACAGAGCAAATTTTTAAAGTGTCGCGAAAAATGTAAACCTTAAGCATCCCAGAAAACAGATAAGATAGATGAAATAAATAAATGAACTACAAGACTCGTGTTCCGTGGTCTTGTCCTTGGAAATGAAAGAATGGCAGTGAGACATGCTCGTATTTCGTGTATAAAGGGATGTATTAAAGCAGAGCAAGGGCTAAGGAACAGGAGCCTTAGTTTCAATAAAAAATAATGTGTTTAAGAACCCTTCGTGTGAAAAATCATCAGAAAAAATTAGACGTTTAGGAATGATTTATCAAACCGTCAGGTATAATGCTTACACTCCCAAACAGAAAGTGGGAAAGATAATTTTAAACGGCTCAATGACAATATACTTCGTATAATATGAGATATGCAGAGGCGCTAGAGAAGCCCGGCACTGAGGGTATGTCACGATGAGGTTAGAGTGCGAGGCTGCCAGGTGCTCTGTTAGGAAGTGGGAGAGCAGCTCTCGGTGGTGCGGCACACTCAACTGAATTCGGGGCACCAAGTTAGGTGAGAGGCTCACTCCATTTGATGCAATTTTATACAATAACGTGAAAAAATCTTGCGCAATAAACAAAGCAAGACACTCAAAAAAGAGAGCGACACGCGTACACTAAATGAGAGCGTTACGCACACACAAAGATCAGAAACACGCACACGACGCAAGAAATGGGAGTGACACGCACATATGAAGAACAGAAACACGCACACGATGCAAGAAGTGGGAGTGACACGCACACACAAAGAACAGAAACACGCACACGACGCAAGAAGTGGGAGTGACACGCACACACAAAGAACAGAAACACGCACCCGACGCAAGAAGTGGGAGTGACACGCACACACAAAGAACAGAAACACGCACACGACGCAAGAAGTGGGAGTGACACGCACACACAAAGAACAGAAACACGCACACGACGCAAGAAGTGGGAGTGACACGCACACACAAAGACACAAAGAACAGAAACACGCACACGACATAAGAAGTGGGAGTGACACGCATACACAAGGACGAGCAACACGCACACGCCGCAAGAAGGGCGCAACCCTCACCAGAAAGAGAGCGGCTGCAGCGAGCAGGACGACGATGAAGATGTTGTTGGGGTTGGACATGTCTTTCGTGTCGACGCTGCGCAGGAACACGCCCACCATGTGCACCAACACAACTGCACATGTACGCTTTTGTTCAGGAAAAATCACATCCCTCGTTCGTGTGTAGTAACTCAAATGAAAATCAGTTTTCACAAAGAAATGAGTGAAGTTGATTAGATTTGTTAGAAGGGATTAAGAAAAAATTCAATAAAATTTGACCCCTTCCAAAAAGAAGAACAAGTATAAGATGCTTAATAAAATCTGAACACATTAGGCAACCCTCACAGTCACAATATCACAGTCACAATAGGTAATGTGAGAGAAACGCAGTAGATTCAATATTTGAACGTATCGTTCTCATTAAATTAACAAAAACTGCTCTTGAGTTGAAATAGAACCAACGATTCCCTATCGCTGCCACTAGGCTTCGAATGGCAAACAAATAATTTTGAGAAATGAGGGCAAACTTTGAATTGGTGACGTGAGCACAAGAGAAATGTTATTAGAATGACCTCGGCCGTAAATTAAGAGGCTTTAAATTGTACTGCATCATAGACACAAAAATTACTTCATCACACATCACCATTGTTATATAATTCGAAATTACATCATACAAGTGCAAATTCCTGATATTATCTGGTATTCAGTAGCCATACATTCAAATGACATCGCTCGAGGAAACGGGAGCCACAGAATTATAAAAAACGTATAAACGTAAACGTTATGTCTGGCCGTCACTCACACAAAATATTGAACACGCCTCAAGACAGGCAACTCAAATTCTATTTCCAAAGAAGCTTTTTTGATCACTTCAATCTACCATGAAATTTTTTAACTCATGAAAAGTTTTTTCAGCTCTTAACCCAGAAGGGAGGACGTGACAAGCTCATTGAGTACAAGCTCATCAAGTAGAAGGGCCTCTCTTATACCCTTGTTCTCCGTTTCTATGGTACATGACTATGCTTTCTAGGTTTCTATGATACAAAGGAGCCTCTTGCTCGGTAAATGTGCCGCGCAGATGCAGGGAATTGAACCCGCGAACACTTTTGCTCAAAGTGAAACGCTCTGCTTTTTTGTCACCGAGGAGACTACGGACACACCATTATAAGGCCTAAATACTTCACTCAAAAGCTCTCTCCTTAAGACACGTTTAACTCTCTTGTATGTACGTATAATGATCAGTTCGATCACAACAGCAAGCAAGAAAACTGGCTTAGAACACGGGATATTTTCCTATCGTGGAAGACAATTAGACCACGTGAAATTTTCCTCTCTTGGAAGACAGAACACGGGATATTTTCCTCTCGTAGAAGACAATTAAAACACGTGATATTTTTCTCTCTTGGAAGACAGTTAGAACACGTGATATTTTCCCCTCGTGGAAGACAGTTAGAACACGTGATATTTTCCTCTCTTGGAAGACAGTTAGAACACGGGATGTTTGCATCTCGTAGAAGGTAATTGATAATTCATGGGAGAGAAATTCCAGCACACGCAATGGAAAATCTAAAGCTATTGGTGTAGCGCTCACCGAGGTAATGCGCGGCGGTGTAGCGGCTGTAGCGGTCCAGCAAAATGGTCTCCAGCACGAACCACGCGACCATGATGCCGCCTATGGCCCCCAGCACGCCCCACACCGTGTTCTGCAGCGACATTCCCGCGTCGATCCTGCTCGGGCAAAAAAATTATGGTAAAAGGAAATAAGGCAAATGGAAATGAGGAAAAATGCAATAACGCAAAAGGAAATAAGGAAGTGGAAATAAGGCAAAAAGAAACGAGGCAAAGAGATTTAAGGCAAAAGGAAATGAGGTGAAATAAAATAAGGTAAAAGGAAATAAGGCAAAACGATGTGGGGAATAAGGCAAAAGGAAATAAGACAAAAGGAAATAAGCGGTAGCATAGTCGAGAATTTGTGTGCTTTCAGGATGGTCTGTGGAACGAATCAAGGCACCGACACGTGTTATGTATGTACTGATTCAAATATTATGCGTATTTGTAATTTACAAATCATATTATGAACGCAGACATAATCTCAGCAGCGATGAAGCAATATGAGTATCTAATCATTAGCGAGTTACGTATGGTGAAATTATCAGGAGGAAAATGGTCATCCGAGAGAGAATTTGCACAACACATTTTAAGAAATCTCTTATATCCAGGCATCGAGTTTGATGGAAAACATCTCCGTAGAATTCCCGTTCGTATTATACAAGACGGTCATATTTACATATATATATGTATACATATATATATATATATTTATATATATATATATACATATATAGATATTTATACATAATTTGAGACAATCCTAGACAACATACAAGATTCATTGCAGACTGAGTACTAGAATCCCATTGACATGATGCAAGAATCCCGAATACATGATTCA
>JACJUY010000598.1:148222-162624 GCA_014220935.1 Platorchestia sp. MABIK | reverse complement strand
AATATTTGTTCGTCATCCCGTTATTTTTGACGAGTCGTGTACACTAGTGATGCCATTATTCTTCTAATACGTTACAAGAATCTGAGATTCAAGTAACACGAGATTTAATTAGGGATTAGGGAAAGAAGTTATAGAATCTTAAATTAATTTATGAATTTAAGGCTTTGCGCATTTAAAGAAACCATTAATTTAATTCGAGAACTCAAGAACTCAAAGTAGCAGTGAGAGAGATGAGCAGCGAGTAGATGGCCTGTATTGTGAGCCAGGTGGAATTAAGCTATTAAAAATACCACAAATTTAGCTTGAGGACTTGATAATTCCAAGAAAAGAAAGAAAAGAAAGAAAAACATTTCATTTCCAATAAAGTATAACATGAAATGTTGAAACATTGGTTTTAAAACACCTTAACGTTAAACATACTTATCTGATAATAACACATTGGTTTCGTAATACTCGTGTAAAATGTTGAATCAAAAAATGATTGATAGATAAACATTTCAAAAATGAGTTCCTTTCCTTTGCCTAATCTGATTTTGACAGTGCATCTAAATATGAGTTACTAAGAGAACACAATCCTCTTAACGCTTAGGTGAAAAAAGTATTCGTTTGCGCGCATTTAAATTGAAATAAAAGCAAAAATCGCGTTTAAATACCTTAACACAGAGACCCTTAATTGCTATTCATACATGGTTATCGTAATACCCGTGTTAATTAAGTGTTGAGACAAATGGTTTAGATCCTTAATTGCTATTCATACATGGTTATCGTAATACCCATGATAATTGTCGAAAACATGATTCGGAGAAAAGCACGAAAAAATGAGTTCCTCTTTGTCGCGGTAGTTGGATTCTGGTAATGCATTTTAAATACAGGTGACTAAGTAAAGCATAATTCATGTGACGCGTTGCTGAAAACCCTCTCGTTAGTGCGTTACTCGTATTGAATTATGAGCATAAGAACATAGGAACTAGTGATACGAGTGTGAGGGATTGATGTTAGAAGTAAAATGGGCAGATTTGAATTATTTTGCGTTTAGAACTAGGAGGTAGACAGTCGGGATTTGAGACAAATTTTCACACAGACGCATCATCTACTGTGCCAAGTGGAGAGCTTTGGAAAAAACATAATATTCACTCTAACAAAACAAAAAATTGTTATGATATTTCTTCCGCTAATAGTGCTGGCGTAATGAGTTCATCGGAGTCACAGACATGAAAAGGATTGTTGTACAATGCTAGCCGTGACATTTTCAACATAGGTGGAGCCGTACAAAAAGTTAACTGGCCAAAATGGTGTTGTCACAATGTATTCACGAGAGTAAGAAAGTAAAAAGAGCAATTTAAGACCAGAATAAGAAGATTAAAAAATTATGTTCATGAAAGTTATGACATTCTTCGAAACCTTGGCCCTTTTTTTTTTAAATGTTTTAATGAAACGAAAAAAGAGAAAAAGATGCTAAAGTACCCTCACATTAACATCCTTTCTATGCGGTTATTAATTTAGTTTTGAAAATGCTAATAAATGTAAGTAACTAAGAAAAAAAATCCCTGTGACACATAGTTCAAAACACACTTGTTAGGGTGCACGTATATTAGATTATCAGTCCATAACATTTGCAGCATAGCTGGAGCAACACGAAAAGTTAGCTACCGAAAATGATTTCGTCTTAATGCACTCACGGGCGCAGGAAAGTAAAAATTGCCGATGAATTACGTCGCACATTCAAATGTTTTAATATGAGCGAAAAATGCTTTCAAATATCTTGAAATTTAGACCATGACATGATATCTACACATGGGGGCAGTAATACTTATACCGGTTAATTTTTAAACAAACAAATGGTTAGTAGAAAAGCACGTTTAAAATGCATTTCCTTTTGATGCGTTGGTCTGATTTTGACAATGCATTTTATTACAAGTGGTCCAGAAAAAATTGTGCGTGTGATGCATTGTTGAGGACACTTTTTTAAGTGCACTCCCATATTTAAATTTGAGCTTACGAATATGGGAACTAGTGAGATGAGGGATTATGGTTGAAAGTAAAACGGGTAGATCCAAATTGTTTTTCGTCTTAGACTGTGAGGTTGACGTTAGAGGTAATTTTACATTGTTTCGTATCAACTAGTCAGCTAAATAACAGGCTCGGATAAAATGAAATATTTTACAATAACAAGAAAATTAAATTTCATATGCTACTAGCATTGGCACAAAAAAGTTCACCGGATTCAAATAGATGAGAAGGATCGTTGTACAATACCAGCCATAACATTTGCACCACTCCTGGGACAAAACGAGAAAGTTAAAACTGACTCGGATAAAATGAAATATTTTGCAATAAAACAAAAATTAAATTATATATGCTACTAGCATTGGCACAAAAAAGTTCACTGGATTCAAATGAGAAGGATCGTTGTACAATACCAGCCATAACATTTGCAACACTCGAACCTGAGAGAGATAAAGAGCGAGTAGATGGCCTGTATGGTGAGCCAGGTGGTGAAGCCCGCCATGCCGTTATGCCAGAGGAGCCTGTAGCACCACAGCATCGGGCGCGCGTGTCGCGCCATCCAGCCGCCGTACTGGTACACCCTGCAACACCAAACGATATTTTGTTCCAATCAAGCCTGCATTGGTTTTTCAAATGCCTTATAACTAACACCAGAACGCAATGACAGTTGCCCAAATCCAATCAGGCCTTCATGATTTTGTAAATTGGTTTTTCTAATGCCTTGTACCTAACATCAGGACGCAATGACGGTCATCCCCGGTCAAGAAAGTACCCATTTTCGGCACCTGAAAGAGTGGGGAATTGTGGCTGAGTTCTCCCTTTTCCCAACGGGGAGAATCACCAAGCGGCACTGCCGGGATTCGAAAAGCCGACACCTTCCCGTGAAGGGCGCGTAATCAACCACTCAGCCACGGTCACTACACCAAATTGTGTATTACTCATTCATGAGCTCCATAGGTCAGTCAGTGAACACAAAAAGAATTTTAGTCTTTACTAACATATTCCATGATTGGTTCAATTGGCACTCGGATAATATAAGTTCTCATTAAATAGACTTTGTTAATGGTTTAACGGACGCTCGGTGAATATTAGTCCTTACAATTGAGCTCCATTATCAATCACCAGCACCACACACTACCAGCACCACACCCCCCATACACCATCCACACCCCTATACACCACACACCCCCACACACCACACACCCCATACACCATACACACCCCTATACACCACACACACCCGCATACCACACACCACCAGCACAACACACCTCCATTCACCACACACCACCAGCACCACACACCCCCATACACCACACACCCACACAACACAGCAGCCTCACGTGTTGAAGATGGCGGCGGTTGCGATCCAGCAGAAGACTGCGGCGAGGATGATGAGGACGGTAGAGGCCACAATGAGGTCCCGGTCCCACACGATGAACCAGGCGATGAGGCAGAAGAGCCCCATCGTGAAGTTGAGCAGGAACCACGGCCCCAGCACCGGCGGGCTCTTGTACGCCGGCCCCACCGGTGTCTTGGTGCACATCAGCACGAACGCTGCAACGGCGCGCAGGTTGGTCAGTGCGTTTTGTGAGGCGGTGGAGGGGATTTCGTTTTGTGGAGGTGACTGCGTTTTGTGGAGGTGACTGCATTTTGTGGAGGTGACTGCGTTTGTGGAGGTGACCGCGTTTTATGGAGGTGACAGCGTTTTGTGGAGGTGACTACGTTTGTGGAGGTGACTGTATTTTGTGGAGGTGACCGAGTTTTGTGGAGGTGACTGCGTTTTGTGGAGGTGACTGCGTTTTGTGAATAGTGCCTCCAAGTAGAGAAGTTCTAACATTTTTGCTTGCATTCGAGCCCTTGAAATGGTGGACCAAGCAGAGCACTACAGACGTCTAATGCATTTTACTTTAAAAAAGAAAGGAAAGTAACAGAAACTACCCATACACATTGCATATATTTGTGTAAGTAACTGTTGTTTTCTTTCCTCTCTGAAGTCATAAGCAGTAGATATCTGTGGTGCTCTACTTAGTCCGTCATTTCATGGGCTCGAATGCAAGCAAAAATGTCAGAACTTCTCTACTTGGAGGCTTAGTGCACACTGACGTAAACATGCTCGTTGTACCGAATACAGGATTTAGGAAAAAGAACATCAAATGATCTTTAGAAGGTCGGAAAGATGACATTCAAAAAACGAACGAATTTTTTGGCCAACCCTAAATAAAATTTTTCTAACGCGGATTCAAATTCATGCTAGCAACAAGAATGAATATAATATCCATCCTAATAATTTTATTATAATAGTCCTGTAGTTCGCATTTAAAAGTTTGCATTTCCTTCGACATTAGAGGCTGAAAATCCGTCAGAAGTGAGTGTGAGCGTACGATGAGTGAGTGGGGGAGGTATACACTCAATGAGTGAACAACTTTTTCATCTAACCCCTTTTACCAGTTAATGTTTAAAGTGTGAGTTCAATTGTTTACAGTTTGTTCACTTGTACACCAGACAAAGTGAATACACATGTCTTAGAGTACAGTGCTCGGTGTGAATGGAAGACAGTTGCTTGCTGTCGCCTGTTCTATCGTATTTCTAACCTATTCCTTTCCATCGCCTGTCCTATCACCTCCCCTGTCATATTTCTATCCTATTCCTTCCCATCGCCTGTCCTATCGACTGCCCTGTCCTATTTATATCCTATTCCTTTTTATCGCCTGCCCTATCCTATACTCGTATATATCCTATTCCTTTCTATCGCCTGCCCTATCGCCTGTCCTATTGCATGTCCTGTCATGTTCTATCCTATTCCCTTCTATCACCCGTCCTGTCCTATGCTATCCTATTGCTTTCTATCACCTGTGTGAAAGTTAAAGAATAGGTAATAGTAGGTAAAATTTATTATTGCCCTAATGTTGATAGTTATCGTGATGAACTAATTGTAATTATTATGTCAAACAGGCTGTAATTAATGTAATTATAATTATCTGTACGACCTGTAATTAGTAATTACAGATCGTAGTTACTATGCTGAACAAATTAGTACTTATAATTGTTACACAAAGGTTATCAAAATTAATGGAAATATAATCTAATGCATTCATTGAACTGAAAAAAAACTAAAATTGTTTACATTTCAATTAAATAATTTACCGCTCTAATTTAATTTAAGAATTTACAATTATGGCTCATAGGATTTCAAAATTTTTGATACTAATCCAATGTAATTTTTTATTCTAATCCTATGTATTAAACAAACTGAAATAAATGAACTAAAATTGTTTTCATTTCATTTGAAAAATGACTGCTCTAAAGAAATGCAAATTAAGGTATTAACATATAGTTGGTCATTACCGTAAATTTCACACACGAAGAGCCAGCCCATGGTGACGGACCAGAGTATCATGACCCACGGCTCCGGCGTCACCGGTAGCTCGTATTTGAGCGTCATGTTGCGCAGCTCGTTCAGGAACAGGCCTGCAACACACGCGCAACACATGAGGCTCAGTTTTCTAATTTAGCCTTAACATCTGAAGAAATCAGGACACTAAACATCTGTAACATAAGTGTACACATGACGCTCAGAAGAAATTAGGTCACAAAACATCTGTAACACAAGCGTAACACATTACGCTCAGAAGAAATTAGGTCACAAAACATCTGCAACACAAGTGTAACACACTACGCTAAGTTTTTCTAGTTTGGCTTGAACATCTGAAGAAATCAGGACTCTAAACATCTGCAACACCAGTGCAACACAAGACGTTCGTGAATAGTCTAACAAGATAGGCGCAATACGTGCCTATAATATGATTATTCAGTTGTTGTAATATTGCAGTCTTGTTGCAACGCTGCAGTTGAAATGTTGTAACATTGCAGTTGTTGCAACATTGCAATTGTTGTAACATTACAGTTGTTGCAACATTGCAGTTGTTGCAACATTGCAGTTGTTGTAACATTGTAATTGTTGTAACATTGTAGTTGTAACATTGCAGTTGTTGTAACATTGCAGTTGTTGTAACAATGCAGTTGTTGTAACATTGCAGTTGTTGCAACATTGCAATTGTTGTAACATTACAGTTGTTCCAACATTGCAGTTGTTGTAACATTGCAGTTGTTGTGACATTGCAGTTGTTGTAACATTGCAGTTGTTGTAACATTGCAGTTGTTGTAACATTACAGTTGTAACATTGCAGTTGTTGTAACATTACAGTTGTTGTAACATTACAGTTGTTGCAACATTTAAGTTGTTGCAACATTGCAATTGTTGCAACATTGCAGTTGTTGCAACATTACAATTGTTGTAACATTGCAGTTGTTGTAACATTGCAGTTGTTGTAACATTACATTAGTTGTAACATTACAGTTGCTGTAACATTACAATTGTTGTAACATTGCAGTTGTTGTAACATAACATTGCAGTTGTTGTAACACTAAAGTTGTTGTAACACTAAAGTTGTTGTAACACTAAAGTTGTTGTAACACTAAATTTGTTGTAACACTAAAGTTGTTGTAACACTAAAGTTGTTGTAACACTAAAGTTGTTGTAACACATAAGTTGTTGTAACACTAAAGTTGTTGTAACATTGCAGTTGTTGTAACATTGCAGTTGTTGTAAAATTACAGTTGTTGTAACATTGCAGTTGTTGTAACATTACAGTTGTTATAACATTGCAGTTGTTGTAACATTGCAGTTGTTGTAACATTACAGTTGTTGTAACATTACAGTTGTTGTGACATTGTAGTTGTTGTAACATTGCAGTTGTTGTAACATTGCAGTTGTAACATTGCAGTTGTTATAACATTACAGTCTGTACAGTTAAGTTCCCAGCAAACACTTGAGCGTTACGGAGAATGAATAAAGAAGAGTAGGGATTGTAATTGATAGTACGGCATCAATAATGAGCCTAAAAATGAAGTTGTGCGTGTCTTATATAAACATTAAAAATTTGCCGCACAGACTAAGCCTGGGTAAATTGGTTAACGTGTTTTTTCGGTGTAGACAACAAGCCAACGAGAAATAATTTAATTAATTAATTTAACCAACTCAACATTAATTTCAATGAGTTGATATATGCACAGCCCGTCTAAAGGCTTGTATCCAAGATACACGACACAAAACTTAGCACTGAGAATTAGCACACTTTTCCAGTGCAGACGATGGTTCGCTGACATCGTATTTTGCATTGTCTTTGACTGGCTGGTCACAGAAGATCGCCAGGACGGGAATTTCACGGAGGCTTTTATCCTTAACAAGAATTGGAGATCGATGCTCGGTCGGTGCAGTCACGCGAGGTTACAATTACAGCGGATCAAGGACGATTCGCTTTTCCAAAATTGAGCAAAAATTTAAAGCGAGGGATCATTTAACCAAGAATTTAGCTACACCGCACTTCAATTATTATTGAAGCGTTCAAGCGAAAAAAAAGAGAAATTGCTTCATGAAGCTGGATTTTTTTAATTAAGGTGCAAGACCATTTTCAAATGGAAATTATTATTATCGACAGCTAAAATACCAAGCATAGTGAACAATAGAATAATAATAAAATAATGGTAATAATGATAATAACAATAAACGCCCATAATCAGATTTTCATAACAAAATCAGGGCACAAAATACCTCATGCAAATATTGGGAATAGGAAGCAATAGAATAATAATAAACTCCCATAATTAAACATTGATTATAAATTCAGGGCACAAAATAGCTCTCACAAAAACTGGGAATAAATTCTTATTATTTCAGAGTCATGAAAACTCCCGAAAATCGATCCCATGGCTGTCGCTCAGCACACTCACGTTTGTCTGCTTTCCTTAACCAACTTTGAATGTTCTAACGCTTTTAATCATTGTTACATTAGATAATATTTTAGTTTCAGCCTCTCTAACCGCAGCAAAGACGTTCCAAAAAGAGGAAGAAAGAAAGCACCATTGAGAAGGTAGTTAAGGAAACGCGGAATCTATGCACAATGTGTATAGAAACAGTAAGTTGAGAAAGAAGTTCATGAAACGAGATAAAAGTTGAGAAAGAAAGTAGTAGGTGTTGAAAAACAGGACAGCAGTAAACCGTGAATAAAATTATCCTTAACATAACAAAAAGCATTTCAATAAAAAACCCTACCTTACTTTCAGCTCGGGACCTCACTAATCATTGTTACAACGCACTCACCAAATATTCCAACGCTTTCATTATATACGGTGTCCCAGAAGCCGCGCACCATGTAATAACAACTTAGTGTCAAAGCATCAACGCTGAAACCCTCAAAAGAGTTAGAGAAAGTTTTATAAAGAGAATGGATGCATGTGTCATCGTAGAGGGTCGACAAATAAGCATCTGTTATGACTATGATCGATAAAATTGATATACATTTGTATTTTTACAAAAACCTGGATGGTGCTTGACTTCTTGGACATACTGTACCTATATTCCAACACTTGCTCTAACAATTCCAACGCTAGCACTAAATATTTCAACATCTAAAGCTAACATTCGAACACCGTCTCTAAATAACACCAAAACGTCTCTAAATAACACAACCGCCCATCTCACACAACGTTCACTTCTCTAAAAGACCTCATTCCCTAAGGCCTCATCACTAGACACTAGACGTATAAGCATTACAACACTGAGAAGCATTACACAGATAAACATTACACATACAAGCATTACAACACTGAGAAGCATTACACATATAAGCATTAGAACACATATAAACATTACACAAATAAGCATTACACATATAAGCATTAAGACACATATAAGCCTTACACATCTAAGCATTACACATATAAGCATAAGAACACATATAAACACTACACATATAAGCATTACAGTGTCTCTCTTTCATTAGGTACCAGCATTGAAGCATCAATACGTAATTGGCGGAGCTCACGTGAACCTGCCCTGCAAACTCCAAACTTCATTTTTCTCACATTGGAATGCATGAATCCACGCAACAACCATTGCACAATCCTGGCCTAACCCCTCAGACACTTGGAATAAATAACTCTACCCAATTTTCATTCCGACAAACTCACAATAAATCAAGATACTCTGCCCGCTTTCGAAAGACCAAATAGCTCACCCAAACAACCTTCCTCAACTTTGTCATCCTGTCCCAAGGTTCATAATACCCAAAATATGTGATAAATTTTCTACCCTAATTGAGTATAAATAGTTGAAACAAATGCATGATCTACGCTGTTCCCAAAGCAACTCGTGGTATGCCGCAGAAGCGATAATGCAAAATTGCACAGATAACATTCTAGTACGAGAGGCTCCGTATCTTCGTTAATCCGTGGAAGAATTTGGAACACCGGAATTTGCCAGAAAAAATGTACGAGCTAGCAACGCGTGCTTTATTCCTGGAAACCGCCGTGCCAGCTGAGCTATCGATTGGACTCGATGCCTCGAAGCACTGAAATGTCTCTACTTATAATTCAAGACGCTGCAGGTTCCGTACCCAAAACTTTATCTCTTCGCACTTGAAAGGGCTTTTCATTTTAGTCACAACGGAAAACTTGATCATTCCNAATATGTGATAAATTTTCTACCCTAATTGAGTATAAATAGTTGAAACAAATGCATGATCTACGCTGTTCCCAAAGCAACTCGTGGTATGCCGCAGAAGCGATGATGCAAAATTGCACAGATAACATTCTAGTACGAGAGGCTCCGTATCTTCGTTAATCCGTGGAAGAATTTGGAACACCGGAATTTGCCAGAAAAAATGTAAGAGCTAGCAACGCGTGCTTTATTCCTGGAAACCGCCCTGCCAGCCATAGCTATCGATTGGACTCGATGCCTCGAAGCACTGAAATGTCTCTACTTATAATTCAAGACGCTGCAGGTTTCGTACCCAAAACTTTATCTCTTCGCACTTGAAAGGGCTTTTCATTTTAGTCACAACGGAAAACTTGATCATTCCAGCCAGCAAGATGAGATGAGGCTTTACGTGATGGTAAATTCTAAATGTTCATCAGTGATTCTATTATCGAAAAGTAGCTTGCACCGCACTAAAGTTTCCCTTCTTTTCGTGGTTTATAAAGTACTGGCAACAAAGGGAATCGCTTTGATAGTTAATTATGAAGATTATCAAACCTTGTCCTCGGTATCGTGGCACCTAGGATGATCTTATGGAGATTATATAACCGATTGTATGTCTATTCTTAAATGACCTAGTGTGATATGAAGTCATTGAAGAAATATATTTCATCCCTGTCGCAATATCAAGCGAGAGCAAATTAGAAATATACCTTCTTTTTTCCACATCAATTGCATTTTTTCTCGATTCAATAATGCAAGCCAAATTCATTAGAATTCCTCTCAAGGAATGACATGATTGAAGTATGAAATGAAGATGACATTGAACAAATCATACAATGCAGAAAAACCTCCATAATAATCGAATTTTATATCGTGAACACTCAAAACTGCAACTTATTCACTACATGTTCAACACGTAAATTTTACCCGAAAATATGATGGTCTGGAAAGAAACGCTCTTTAAAGCCGACCTGGAGATACTTTAACAAAGTTTTCTGCCCTATAGAGGAGGTTTCTATGCAGACAAATGCTGGAAGCCTTTACTGCACGACACTTAAGGAATTTACTGGCGCTGTACGTACATTCCATCACTTGGAGCTGCACTCCTCGGACAGAACATTACGTGTCTGTAAACGTGTCTAGCGGCACTGAATTTGTCCTCATTTTCTCTGCTTATTTAAAGAGTTCTCATAAGAGACTGCGACCGATCAAAACCAAAACATGAGACTTGTGTTGTATGATAGCGAACTAAGAGCTCTCGCTTGAGTGTAAATGTTCTGTACAAAATATACTCGATAATAATATGAGCCTTACTTCAAAACTAAAAAAGCAAACTGCTTCTCCTATTTGAAAGTCAACGAGGTAACGCAATTTTATAAAATGTTTTCATTAATATGTTCGCAAAACTTGATAAAATTGAAATGAGCACGATACTCGTTCAACTAACTGCCTGGAAAACAAGTGTCCCAAAAATCGGTGAGCTTCTCAATCACCAGCTCAAAAATATGGCGCATGACAACTAATGGTTTTCTCACAGATGATAATTATGCCCTAATGACTTATAAATAAACATGAGCAATTAATTGAAGTTACTCACAGCTGTTAATCATGCCTTAATGGCTTATAAATAAACATGAGCAATCCACCAAAGTTAAATACCTCCAGCATGTTGAGGGAAGGCCCAGAGATGGACGAGCACGGTAGCGACGGCAAATATGAGGCTGTTGATCATGATCAACGCCACCTGCGACCCGTTGTGGTCACCCATCCCACCTGTAAATGATTGAAATACTCAGTTTAGTCATCAGTACATGTGCACATCACTGCAATCCAACCTAATATCAGTTGACGTAGAAATCCAACTTTGGTATGGATTGAGAAAATGACAATTAGAAAAGCAGATCTTACAAATGTTTGGATACTAAAACGAGATATTGTCGACATCTGCCCATCATCAGCAAGAAATCTGATATAAGGAAATAAATATAAAAATGCAAATAAAACGCAAAATGTTTTGTCATACATTTCAGATATCTAGCTGATGATGGACAGGTGTTCGAAAAGTCCGGTTTTAACAAGAAAGTGTCTTCAAGATTTACTGTTCTTGTCATACTTTCCTGAATTAAATTACTACGCGGCAAAGATATCACCAAAATTATTGAAATGAAATGACCACAAATCAGTTACTAAATAAATTAGTTTCGATCAGTTCCCATTAGTTAAAGGAGAGCGTATCGGTGATACCTTGGTAGATAATTTAAAATCCGAGTTGGAGTATGATGGCCAACCCTCCATATTCGATGTGAGGAAAATTAATAAAGCAATACAAGAAAAATTCAAAAGAGAAATGTTGAAGTGTGTACCACAGATGCGCTAACTATACGGAAGCCGTTTCCCTAACGGCGCAGATACACTAGAAGTGTTATAATACTGCGAAACCGCGTCGGTCTTGATCAAAATTTTACCCACATCAAATTTAGGTAATTTGAAAACTTCCAAATTTCAAGTTATCAAATTACCTCCATGTTGAATAAATCATTAAAACAATAAATTTACTTCTGAAAGACTAGCAAAAAATAGGTCTTACAAAACCATTCAAATAAAGCACACAAAGTCTCCACAATCAATGGTGCTGTGTATGTAATAAGTTACTACAGTATGGGTGCTAACAGTAAATTCTTGGTTGTAAGCTAGAGAATCCTGGTGACCTAGAGACTCGCTCTGTCCTAAAATTAGAAGAAAAAGATTTTTCTGAGATCGTTTCAGCACAGAGACTGAATTTGACTCATATTTTTGGCTCTGAAAAATTGTCTTTTCCTTAAATGATTTTAGCAAATTACAAAATTGACTAATGCTATCTCTAGCGATAAACAATGCAGACTTTAAAAAAATTGATGTAGTTTCCAAAAATAGTTGAAGAAGAATCGTATTAAAAATTCATGCTGTCTCCTTAGAAGAAACGTTCACACGGCACCACCAGAGCACTATTACAAGAGTACTGTAATCGACGGAAACCTTCGATGAAGTCGAGAAAAATCAAGCAAATTAGGAGAGAAATTATGAGTCGCGCTTTATATCAAATCATTTATCATTTTAAAAATTCAAATTAATTACACAATGCAAGATATTTTCGTCAAAAATAATTTAAATCAGGTTGTTGCTTGATAAAGAGCCCATTTAACGTACCACTCATTGTTGAGCCATATTTCACTTTCAGAGATTTAAAAAAAACTCTACGGATTTAACAACTCACATTTAAATTACTTTTCTAAAAGATCTCGTACAGCTTAGCAAAATTTCGAGTGAAATTTTTAGAGGTCTCGTAGCATTAGTCGTCATATATTTCATATCGAAGAATTTCTCCAGTCACTCAGTAGTATTAGGCAATGTTGGATATAATTAACACCACTGCTTTCTCAGTCGATTCAGGCATTTGACAAGCGAGAGAGGTTGGAAATAGAATAGAAAGCAAAAGAAACGAGCCGAGTTCCTGTGTTCAGGATTGCATCCACTTCTGTCAGATGCCAACATGCACATACGGCAGAGTAGAAATGGAAAAAAAACAATAGGTTGTTAGCAAAACGATATCCTAGAATTTCTGAAATTTTTCCAGATCCAGATAATGAAAGTAAGCATTTGTGAGGGTATGTATGTCTTTAGATTTTACGAGTCTGCGTTGCTGTGTATAGAACTTTCCAGTTAAGTAAGGCCTACGCTTACATCTCCTATGTTATTGACAATAATCTTCAGAAATATTATAAACATTAACATTTACATTTAACAAACAGAACGTATCAAAGTATGCATTTACTGTGGACCCTTGAACCAGGTATTAGATGAGTGTCTCAGAAAATTTTAAAAGAATTTCACTCATTTTAAATGCAGTATGGAACAAAAATGCACATTTTCAGTCGAAGCTTGCTTGCTACTAGAAAGATGGTACCAACAATTTGGTTTAATACAATAGATCAATTTGCTACCGTTAATTCATGCATCAAGACGATGCTCTGTGCTGCACAGACCAAAAACAAATTTAACAAAGTTTATCTGCTTCAATAACAACTAAACTCTAAGAATGTCATCCGTCCCTGTGGCCAAGTGATTAGGAGGGCTGACCGACAGTTGGGAACGTCGTGGGTTCGATACCCTTACTAAGAGCCAGGTGTTTCTTCCCATTAGGAACAAATTATCAGTCAAAAGATATTCACTTAACTCAGGTGAATGAAATGGATATCGTCTAATGTCGGAGTTTTGTGGCGCAAATCGTAAGGTATTTGAAAACCTGGTGCATAAAATGCCATGTATGACCGTTTTTAACACAAAGACATCATTCCAGAGCGTAGGCTCTCGCCCACTCAAGTCCATCAAAGTTGTCAGAGCAATGTTTGAGCCAGTAAGTGTACCGGGTAGCAAGCATTACTGTCTTGGGTACAATGTGGAAGAGCATATAGCGATAGAAGTGGTAACAGCTTACTATACGAGCTCACGTGCCAAACAGAGTGTTGTAACGCTCGTAGTCAAATATCGGTGGAATGTTTCTAAAGATTCTCTATAACACCACGTAGTTAAGTTAAGCAGTCCTCACATTGCACCATCGATTATGGATACTTGCAGTTCAGTGCCGTAAAAGGTACGCGTGTGCTACAACACTGCAAATGCACACTGACTGAAGCTATTTTCAACAAATAGTGGTCACTTTCCACGGACTACATTTCGATGCCGCTCGCTGGAGTTCATTGAATGCACTACTGCAGAGGCAAGCGCAACCGTGTTATAGTGTGGGGTCACGTTTTTGGGACTTCACTGACAAAGCAGTTGTACTGCAGTGATTTTTACTGAGGCTGGCAACACTTTT
>JACJUY010000598.1:132179-146636 GCA_014220935.1 Platorchestia sp. MABIK | reverse complement strand
GGGGTGAACAAGTCGTGATAGCACCACTAATCTGCTCAAAATAATTAAAGTAAAAATGAGTTCAAGTATCGGTAGAGCAATGAGTGTCACTGTAGGCATCATGCCACCCTGACGCCATTCAAGCAGCCATGGGCGCACCTATGCATGACTGCACTTTTAAAAATAATAGTATTGTTGCACCCATATCGTGAAAATGAAACAATAATTCATGCAAAGGTAAAATACAATGCTGAGCGCAATTTTTCATCAAGTCATGAATTTTTTTACTTTATGTAACTTTCGTCAAGTCATGTTTCTTTACCCGACGTATTTTTCATCAATTCATGTTCATTTACCTCTCGTCATTTCTATCAAGTCATGTTTTTCACCTGACGTAATTTTCATCAAGTCATTTTTTTACCTGACGTAATTTTCATGGTCATGTTATTTTACCAGACGTAATTTTGATCAAGTCATGTTTTTTATTTGACGTCATTTCCATCAAGTCATTTTTTACCAGACGTCATTCCCATCAAGTCAATTTTTTACCAGACGTTATTTCCATCAAGTCATGTTTTTACCTGACGTCATTTCCATCAAGTCATTTTTTACCTGACGTCATTTCCATCAAGCCATGTTTTTACCTGACGTCATTGCCATCAATTCATGTTATTACCTGATGTCATTTCCATCAAGCCATCTTTTTTACCTGACGTCATTTCCATCAAGCCATGTTTTTACCTGACGTCATTTTCATCAAGCCATGTTTTTACCTGACGTCATTTCCATCAAGCCATGTTTTTACCTGACGTCATTTCCATCAAGCCATGTTTTTACCTGACAGTAACCAAATTTATTGCCATGGCGGCATCATAAAAATTGCCAAGCAGCGCCCGCAGTGCAGCTAACAAGCACACACCGACTGCATAATGGATTTGGGCATTCCAGTGACTTTGACGCGTGTCCGACAACTTAGGTGTAAGATACTGAGAGAAATTATTTCACATTCGAATTTCATTACTAAATACGGATAAATTAATTAGATGAAACGCAGGTTGAATGAGTGAACAATGATAATGAAATTCATGAAAAATAAAAATCATATTTGCGAACATTACCGATGGTTTTGGCCTGAATTTGAATTTTTTACCATCAATTGCAGCGACCACCATACCATGGACAAAAGAGCGTCAGAGTAACAATGAACGAGTATTGTTTTATCATAAATATTTAGACTAATCAAAATAAATAATTTCTGAGACTGAAATCACCAAATTTGACGATTTTCCTTCATACAAATCAAACGAAGTAAGCCACGGCACAACTTTCTCTATTTCGATATGTACAAAGAAAATAAAACATTAGTTTATGCTAAGGTAGAAATAAATGAAAAAGCTCAGCTGAAATTTTAACAAAGCCCTGCTTTTTGTATCTGATACAAGACAACTGAGACACTGAAAACCGCTTGAAAAAGTTCCATCTTCCTTTTGAATGAGATTTTAATTCAGGTTGAAACTGAAAGTAGATCCGTGCATCTCACATCGGGTAGTATTGTGCACTCGTTCACGCAGCTCGCAAAAACGCGAGATATTTAGCATGAGTACGCACCGAACGTGGAATCTTGTGAAGCTAGTAGAGCCAGAGCAGCCATTGCACAGGATTGAATAAGCAAGAGTTTAACTCAAATTAAAGTCACTTTTAAGAATTATTCACTCGAATTTCCAAGGTACTTAATCAAGTGAAAATTTAGACACGGTTTTACACTTTTTCTCGTACAGGAACGTCAATTGCACTTTTTGTCGAAGGCTCTAAGGATTCACAAAGCACATAGTTTAAATGAAATTAATTACTGAAAGTAAATCGTGCAAATTCGGCACGCATTGAAGGAAAATGTACCACTACAAAATATGCGCAAAAAATTACAAAAATGTATTTATCCCTTGACTGACGATTACTCTCGTATATTTCGTTTTGTTTCAGGCACAACTTAGTTTTCCTTCACAACATTTAATTTTTAGAAATTTACCACTTTCTATGATTTATCTCATCAGACTTGTATCTACGCCAATAAACACCCGCATCCAAACAAAATGCATGAGGCAGTCAAAGAGCGAATACATTTTTAAAACAGGAATCGGAGAACGAGACACGCCAACAATATACTCAGAGCTAAGAATAGAGTGACGACGGCCTTCCCAGCTGAGCTGCTGAAGCCTTCAACCCTGCTGCTGCAGCCTTCAGAGCTGCGGTATCCAAGATACCATTCGATACCAAACGTCACGGCTAAACATCGCCCTTAGTGACCACAGACCAATCGAGCCCCGAGCCCTTGAACAAGGCTGTATCGAAGTTGCAGCGATCAGGGTACTAGCAAAGATGGCGTCATCAATTTAAAGTCCAGTGGTTGTTAACCTTGTTGGAGGTACTGAACCCCACAAGTTCTATACATGCATTCATCGAACTCTTCGTAGTTTGAAAAATAAAATGTTTTTTTTCATCAAATTCAAAACATAGGTATTTAACTATATACTGTTTAGTGCACAATCTTCACCATGCCAAACTTAGGGGTTCAACTCACCCAACCCCTGGGGTTCAATCGAACCGAGGTTAAGAACCACTGGTTTAAACTCAACGACAGTATTGGTACTCGAAAGATCTGAACAAACTCAAGGGTAGCGCTTCCGAAATTATCTGCATCTGAGATTCTCTGCAAGGTCTCTACCATGCACGACGCAAACTGTCCATTCGGGTAGGTGTTTTTGCATGAGATCCTATGGAGTGGAAGCGGCCTTCTATGATTAACGTTTAGATTATACGAGTCTCTAGTTGCTCATTCTATCGCATTTCCAATTTTCTCTGCCAGTTCCATGGTTTCGTTGAGGTTGTTGCTTGCTGCCACTAAATGACCTGTGAATATTGTACCTGTTCACGCTCTCATTGAACTTACAGTAGCTGACTAAATGTTATAGAGCTTAATGCTCATGTATAATAAGTCTGTCATGTCCAGTTAATTATGTAATTATTTCATAATATTGGATACGTATAATTATTGTATTACACGCGTCCAATATTGGATATTGGATAACTTTGTATCCAGTTTAACGTAGTTGTCGACGCCAGTAATGGATGCTGCATGTTTGCCTACATATCTCATGACAGCATGTATGTAACTTCGACCACCGTCGTGGAACACCCCACTACGGGGATAGAAGATACATAACTGCCGTCGTAAGATATGTAGCCAAATTTTAACTCCCAATACTGTCATGGTAGCTACATACATATTTATAAGATATTAGATCGCATTTATGTTGCTAAATTAAATTAATTATCCTCTTCTTCAGTTAAACATGTTTCAAACTTCTGGCTTTGATGGTTTAGAAAATGAAAGATTTCTAAAAGGGGTTATTATTAGGACATCCTGTACAATACCTCAGAACATTCATGAGAATGCTGTGAGGTCATGGAGATTCTAAATTTTTCAACTATCCACGTTTGAGAATTATTAAACCATTTCTTTCGCAGCTCTGGCTCAACAGACTAAAATTAAAATATAGTCTTAAACCTGCAGCATATCCATGCACACACTCGTTCAAAACTTGGAGTACTTGTTTAAACAGTGTTTTATACATGAACAATGAGGTTTCGTTATTTTGGGTTAACTTAGATTACCACATACTATGCCTTTTCATCAATCCCAGTATGTTTTACTATGTTCTGAGCATTACAGAGAGGAAGAAACTAGTTTTCCTCTTACGCACCTATGAGATAAATAAACTGTATCTGTATGAGTGATTGAATATGACTCATTACGTTCGCGCAGTTTTATGCACGTCACACAACATAAGATGTCATAATCACAGTCATTACTTGCGCAATAATACAATTTCTAACTGAAGCTTCCACTAATTCAAAACCAGAGTCTCGTTTCCTTAGAAAATCTAACAGGGCATGACAGTAAAGTACTGCGCCAGTAAAGAAAAACATTGATGCATTAAATTGCAAAGAAAAATACACGCGAAGCCCTGTTAAAACATACATACGGCATCAATGAGATATACACCAAGTAAAGAATCAGAAGATAAGAAAATGTTACCTAAACGCGGTTTTCCTGAGCAAACCATGACAGTCATACATGATCAATCTACACATGCGTACACGAACTCATAAAGGCAATCGTATAGGTCGTCCACGAACTCATAAAGTCAATGGGAAAGGTCGTACACGAACTCATTAAGTCAATGGTAACGGTCGTACACGAACTCATTAAGTCAATGGGAAAGGTCGTACACGAACTCATTAAGTCAATGGTAACGGTCGTACACGAACTCATTAAGTCAATGGGAAAGGTCGTACACGAACTCAATAAGTCAATGGTAAAGGTCGTACACGAACTCATAAAGGCAATCGTGAAGGTCGTCCACGAACTCATTAAAGCAATCGTAAAGGTCGCACAAGTCAAGGCCAAGGCGGCAGTCAGGACAACGAGCAAGTCTGCCACAGCCACGATAAGGCGCCGCAGCAATTAACGTGCATTGCGTTCTGTTGGACACGCGCTCTACACCGGGCAGAACTGAGGGTAGAGAGAGAGAGGAAGAGAGGGGCTGCCGACGTGTAGAGGTAAATTATAGCACTGTACATACCATCCCTGCTCCTGTTATACGTATACAGCGATGCAGCAGCTGGCTGAAGGCTCCTGCTATACGTATACAGCAATGCAGCAGCTGACTGAAGGCTCATGCTCTACGTATAAAGTATAGCAGTAGCTGACGGTAGGCTCTTCCTTGAAACCCATTTGCCTTGACTCCGGCCATTGGGTTACCGGTGCGATGCTGTGGAAGGAATCACTCCCCCATATACATATGTATTAAAAAGATGAAATTCAATGATAAAATCCCCAGTGGTCACTCGTCAACTATGTGTGTAGGGATGTTTTTGGGGGTAGCTCTCTAGTTCAGACAAACATCAATCCACGTTATTTAAACCGGAAAAATACGTTTTTTTGAATGAAAAACCCAGCAGCTAATTTTCGAGCAGAATTGTCATTGCGCGGCAATTGTTTATGTGCCACATGATATTTTCATCCGCAGGATCAAGTTAGAGCCAGTTAAAATGATGGAAAGCACTTTATTTCTGTCGTAAATTATAGCACGACATCAGACCTAGCTATACAACGTGTCTTAAAAGATGCACTCACTCTCTCACTTGCCATTACTCACTCATTTTAATTTTTTATTGCAAATGCAACTAACTCGAGGCAACTACAGACGTATGACTAACTTTTGAAGGAAATATATTTTTGATGTAGTTATACCTTTTGCCTCCTTTAACAGACGTGGTTTTATTTAAGGAAAACACTTGAGACGCTAGCACTCACCTATATTTATGATATAACTATACTTCTTCTCTTCTTTTAACAGACGTGGTTTTATTTAAGCAAAATACTTGAGACGTTGGCACTCACCGTGTGTCTTGTAGGTGTCGTTGCGAGACATGTAAGGGCGCTCAGAAGGGATGTGCATGTTCGGATGTTGAATAGATTTATACCTAAAGCTGAGAATACTAATCCGTCGTGAGCTGTAGCCTTAAATAATGCATCATTTGAACAAATACACAGATCTGGGAAAGATTGCCAAACGAATACATATAAGTATTTAGTAATTTGAAGCTAATCAAAAGCATATTGATTTTCGAAAAAGGAAGAAAAAGAACTAAGGAAATGTGAGTGAGAATAACTGAATAAGTTCTGACAGAGAGAGAAAATGAGTTGATGCTAACACTCAGCAAGGGTATCAAGAGCACAAGCGTGACATAGTAACACCAGTATACCTTCATACAGCGCGTGTGTTACACGATTTAGATACGCTATGTATATGCAAGGCATTCAAACAAAATCTCAACGTACGGAGAAACTTTTAAAAATACACGTATATTTGCTTTCACAGCAAGAAAAGGTATTTTTACTCGCATTGCAGAGTATCATGTTTGCTTTTATAATGAAAAAGGTTTACGTACATATGCAAAAGCATATGTATATGTCGACTTAAAACGCAACGTGTCATGCTTGCTTTATCATGAAAATGGCTTGCTTAAAATAGCAAAACTTATCATTAGCAACAGAAGCATCATTCCCCTCAGAGTCGTTTTAAAACGTCCGGCAAGGAAAATAGAATTGCGATCTTACAAGGCTTGCACTGCGTAAGAGAACAACAGTACGTAAAAGAGCAGTTAATTTCCCGAGCAAAACGTATAATGAGTCGTGGAAAATGCATGGCTATGCAGCGTGAGCAGCAACAATCTTTAGAATCTTAAGATTGTTAAGATTGTTTCAGATTGTTTAGATTATTAGAGACCTTTTAGGATTGTTTATTGTTATTTGATTATTTTATTACAGAGATGCTTGTATTTATAACCTCCGGGCAGATTAAGGAAAATTACAAAGTTTTTAAAATATGTTCAGCGCGAGGATCAGCTGCATCTAAGACAGAGACGGACAGTGTATTTACGTGGGGGGAATGTACGAAATCGCTCTATTTCCATTTTCATCGCATAAGTGCTCTGATTTTACAGGTAAACGTTTGTTAAGGAGAGCCATTTTCGAGGGAAATTATGGCATTGCCCCCAACAGGAGCCCCATCAGTGCATTGTAAGCTTTGAATGGAAAAAATAACTTTAAATTTGATTTTCGTGTTCAATTTAGTGTCTGTGAGTAGGTGTCTTGCCTTCTCATGCAGACGAGTAATCAGGACATGCACGTACGTTTGTATAAGGAGGAACGTCGGCTTGTGGAGTTGCAGAGGCTTGCTTTAGATCCCTCGCTGCTTGGCTTTTACAAGTTCTGCACGGCTCCATTACGTGTGGCAGTCTCTCCAAGTACAAAGCCTCACGCACGTTTCGAAACTCTCCACTAAAAGGGAGTGGATCCGAGCCAGGGACCAAGTCAACAGCTGCTCTGCTTTGGCATACATATACGAATGACATCGTCGTCAAAGCGCGCTGTCTCGAAATCAGTAAGTTATTGCTCTCATTTGATCATTCTCATCTTTAATTTGGCATTTCTGTCGGTCCATTTCTAAAGAAATACCAGATGGTATAAAGTAGTATCAGAGAACTTGAGTAATAAACTGCTGACCGTAGTAACAAAGAAGCACGTGGCGTACTCCTCTTGTATGTTTTTTCTTTGGCGACGCAGTATTTTGTTTAAACTACGTAAAACTACGTAACGAAAAAAGCGTAGCCACACAATTTAATGTGTCGTGTCGTAAGCAATATAACGAATATTTCGCGGCCGCTAACGAATATCTATAAATCCCATTTTCCGCTTGTAGCTTGTTGCTAACGTTGGCACAAAAAACTATACAAGCGCGAAGAACTTATTCGGGCCCACAAGTAGCTATACTTCAATGTGTCAATCGTACTAGACTTAAGAAACAATCTACTGCTGTACCGCTTGTGAAAACAAATTATTTAAATTGTAAATAACTATTCCGGCGCATGCTCGAAGCCACAGCATTCACGTTCTTTTGAGAATCTTAACAATCTCCACATGCTTCTCAAGCGTTTGGAGCAGAACAAAGGAGTAGCGTGGAGTCGAGCCGCTGCTGATAATTAAGCTCAATAAAGCTCGCGAGTCGCTCAAAATAAACACCTCAAAGTGAGGAGTTGTGTGCCTGGAAGGAATGAAGTCGTGGCAATATTAACACAACCTCGTTGGAATATCACGAATAAACGCCCCAAGTAAAATACAATGCTCGCACAGGATAGTTTTAAAGGTCAAGTCATTCACAACGCACGCAACGAAAATTATTCAAAGATGGTGAGTAAGTTCAAGATTTCTACGCACAATTCGACACGCAAGTGAAGTACAAGTCACATTAATCCTAACTATGTTTTCAGATGTAAGTGTGAACACATGAATAGTATTCATGAACGTAGCTCATTTCGTGTGTGTGTGTGTGCTTATGTGCGTGCGTGTGCGTGCGTGTGTGCACTTGTATCCAGTAATTTCAGAAATTTTAGGAAGTTTGTTTTTTTAGGTGTTTGATAAAGACCAGTGTACTTGATTTGGTTTTATCTTGGCATATTTTAAATTTTGACCATCTCTATTTCAGCACTTAAGATGGTGGAATTTTGGATTTCTGAAACGCTTGTAATTAAAATTTTCATCTACACAACAGTATTCCTTTTTAGCATTCCAGTCAGACTTCCAAGAAATCGATCGCGTAGAAATAAATTCTTTAGCTGATAATACACGTAAAGGTACAAATGTCAAGTGAGAAATGTAATTGCAAAACATGAAATGAATTACACAGTGACCACAAAGTTTCGTAAAGCACTTTAAAATACATTTTTTGCAATACAAAGCAGCCTCACTGACCTCACTACTGCTGCTTTTTTTACTTGTTCCGCATACGTCACTCTCCACTACACGCGTCAGCTTCAAGACGTAAAACAGGTTTACTGCACGCAACACAGTCTATATATTGGCACTCACAGCTTTCTTCAACATAATCAAGCTAAAACGATTCATTTTTACGAGTGTTTTATCACAAAGTGAGCAGCAAAGTTCTGATTGAATACTTTGACGCACACGCAGCTTCACTAAAAGAGCGCACAGAACACTTCGCATTCGGGAGTTGCGCCGCAAAAATAACGCTAAGCTCTAGCGCCTCTCAAGCAGTCCGCCACGCTATAGCGCCACGACGTACGCTAACACTAAGCAAGTTGTCAGACGTATGTGTAGCGCCACTGCAGGTTTTAGCCACTACAGGTAGTTGCTGAATAATAAATAAATATAATAACTTGCAGCGGCAGGTGATTACAAAGCGCCACTACACTCATGCAGGTTATTAAATAGCGCCTCTGCATTGTTACTGGTTATTACATAGCGTCACGAAAAGTTATTTTCTAGCGCCACTACAGGTTATTCTATACGAATTGGAGTGCTGATAATCCAAGGGATTAATTGCCCCCCAAGCTAGAATGCTGTAAAATTAACACAGTGTTTACGGGACACGTTTCAGTTGAAAAATTTCGAACATTGCGAGGTGCTTAGGAAAGTTTTGGTTTATTATATTTGAAATAACCTTGAAAGGGTAACAATACCCTTATTGAATCGTTGAATCTTAATGGCTTTCATAATAATCAAATAGATGAAAAAATCGGCATACATTGAAACGCAATTTACTGTAAAAACTACAATGTAGAAATTGATGAGCAAAATAAAACATAAGAAAGCGTAATCAACATCGTGTTGTACACCACGCATGTAAAAATAATGGTACATATCCCTCATTATTTAGATAATGGCATACAGCGCTCATTATTACGATTATGGCATATAGACCTTATTGTTAAGATTATACGTTTAATTTTTTCTAAGCATTTTTCAATGTTTTTGTTCGAATTTTTACAACACTTGTTTTAATCTTATTCGCCTTGTGGTGTGGACACAGAAGTTAAACAACATCTCCTCCAAAAGTCTTTGAACAAATTCATGTATTTTTGTGTGTGACGAAAAATTGAAGGTATAAAGAAGTTGAGGCGAAGCAAATAATTGTGCAAAAAATCGGTTGCATGTGACAACTGCATCTCGTATGAAAGAGAAAGGTAAAAATGAATGTAAAGCCTTCGGGACAACAAAGCAAGAGTTCTCCGTGATGCAGGTGTCGTGGATTCTGTGGTGAGTAGAATTAGAGCTTCTGAGGGCGTTAGGTTAATGGAGGAAGCTACAAACGTATTTATATATCTATAATTATAGCTGGATTGCAAGTTTGCCCATTTTCGAACCAAAATAATCAGATTTTTGGAAGTTACAATTTGGCTTTCGTGAAGGACAGGGATGTCAAAAGCGGAGCGTTGCAACTCAAAAAATTTTAGATTAAATACCCCAAGTTTAATAATTTTTGCCAAAAAAAAGTCAATTTGCCATCTAGATCCAGGGAGGGACCAATGAGCGCAGTCATTCTCAGCTGCCTGCGTTGTATGATTATTTTGTAACATAATGAAGGTCGTGCATGAAGTCATGATAAGTACAGGTAATCTTCGATTCATACTCAAGAAAACCTTAACATAAACGGATAAAAACGGTTTCAGTAATTCTACTAAAATTAAACACGATTTTATTTGAATTGGTTAAAGTTCAATTAAGTTGAGCTAAATTATTTGAGAATATTTTTCACGCGTGTAAATTGAGTTTGGGAGATGATATCGTGTGATTCGAGAATCAACTGTTGCATGTAAGCTAAATGATATTGTGTATTAACAACTTAATGATACATACGATAAAAAAACAACTCCAACTCGCTTACTTACTCTTACATGTATTTCCAATGATGACGAACTGAAATGGTCTACTGTAAGTGGCTTTAGCCATGCTCTCTAATGGGAATACTCCCTGATACGGACTTGTATAATTTAGAGTAATGCTGACGTTCATTTTTGACTAACACGACTGCACGTGCATGGCATATTGCATGCTAGAGACAGAAATATCAGTTCTTTATTATCTGGTTATATTCCCAAAATAGTCCCTTAACACGTTCACCGCATTTTTGCGGCTGTTAACGGTTGGTTTGGTTTGGTTGTAAGTAGCAAATTTGGGAAATTGACTTTACTGCTCGAATAAATTTTTAAATGCTGCTGACCGACCAGCAGTCACAAACTCAATTTCTATAAATGCTTAAATCAAAACTAAATGAAGGCAAGATCCAATTAATGTTTGCTATTTTCAAAATTACTTTCTACAATTGACTTTAAGTTGTAGTTGAATATTGAACCTCAGTTTTACCAGCCGCATTCAAAGTGTCAAAGAGCGTAAATTGGCTCGAATTCAAACCAGCTCCCCGGTGATGGTTTGCTCGGTGTGGCGAGATGCAGGCGTCCTACCGCCACTTTCTGCTGTTCAGAGAAAGTAGCCTGGCAAAAAATGTGCTCTGCCTGAACCTGTGCTGCCATCGCCACGAGACTTCGTCCAGTTGAAAGTTAGCAGTAAAAACACGCGCTAGGCATGAGAACGACGGATACGGAGGGTGGTAGAGTTTACAAATATACCTAATGAGGTTAACGTATAGCGTTTGCTGCTAAGCAAAAATGCATCAGCACAGTTTTATGATAAGATGAATACACATAAATGTTCGAACATAAATGGAGAAAAAGTTGATGATCAGGGACACATGTGGGAAGAATAAGTTGATAAACAACCTCATATGTGTGGACAATAAGCTGAGCAGATCAGCATACGGGTACGAAGGATGATGATTCAAGTCATGTGTACGCGAGAATCTCTTTCTTTCTTGCTATTCCTATCAAGGGCTACAACGAGGAGTGAGTGTCAGGTTAGACTTCCTTCAAAGGACGAACTGACCGAATTTATCAGGTATTGTTGAAAGATTTTTATCTTTAAATCAAACGCCTTTCCAAGATTCTTATGTGTACTAGCGCGAGCAAGCAAACACAAATATGTTGGGAAAATGTCTTATTTGGGAATAAAATCTTTCAAAAAGTACCTGAAATTGTAAAAAACGTCACGAATAAAGGCAATGAAGTCAACGAGTGCAAAATCGAAGAAACAGTCCAGAACTAACTATTAAAATTCCATGAAAAAAATCCTTTGCAGAACCAATCTAAAATTGGAGATGCATATTTCGAAGGAGTTTCAGAAGTGATTGTTTGTTCTATGTTCGATGTAGCTGTAGATGTTTCTTAATTCAGAATCTGTTTGTTCTGAATTAAGAAACTGTTTGTTGGGCACAAAAGCAGTAAGATTAAGAGGAAATTTATAGATCAAGATTAAGATTGAAGAAGAAGTAAGAGGTGTTGATAGAAAAGAACCGCAGAAAACTGGAAGAAGACGATTCGTAACGTAACAAAAAATTATTCTATTTCTACAAAAAGTCAGCCTACCTGACCATCAACTCAGAACCTCACATCTTTCTCTTGGGAGCACTACATCCAATAAATAAAGTAGTTGAATCCCCCAGAATAGCTGTCTTATGTAACTCAGAAACAGTTGAATGCTAAACTAAAAATTATACTTGATCGCAATTAAAATATTCGGGAGAATAATAGATGGACATGGAATATGACCTTCCCACGTCGATCTATCTTCAAATCGTCATGTCTTTCATGCACCATCATTGGTGAAGGAAATATTTAATAACATGCTAAAATTATGTTGAAATTTAGATTGAAAAAATTATAGTGTAAAATTATCTTGAAAAATTATATCATTTAAATTAATTTGAAAAATGAATCAAAATCAGTGTAGCGCATGCTTCCTTTCAGTGTTAACTCAAAGTGAAAAAAACGTTATCCGAGCACACAAACCAGCGAATAAGCATTGCGCTTGGAGTGAAAACATCCGCAGGAACCGATAAGAAAAAGGTCAAATGAGTGTTGCCAGTCATGCGAGTCCATGAACACCGTAATCTGGCGGGAAAGTCTAACTCCGACCCTGGCCAGACAGGAACAGCGGTAGCCGTGATACGGCACCCGAAGTTCCGAGAGGCTGGCTTCCGTACAAGGTAGAAGAAACAAAGTAGGGTCGAACCAGTCTTTTTTCGTCGACCGTGTGGCAATGCTGACGTTGTGGCAACGAACCAATAGCAGCGCTCAAATTGCATCTGACAACACTTCTAGCCCCAAATCTGGCAACACTATTGGCCTAACGACATGTTGCAATGGTGACGTCATAAAGTTTGTTTGAAGTGAAACCGTTCTATCGGCTAGTCGAACAAGAGGTGTATCACGGTAGAGGAAAAAGGTAGGGTCAAACCAGTCTTTTTTTCGACGACTGTGTGAGTTTGCTGACGTCACGGCAACGAACCAATAGCAGCGCTCATATTGCATTTGGTAGCACTGCTACCCCTAAATCTGGCTCCACTATTGGCCTAACGACATGGCGTTTTGGTGACATCATAAAGTTCACTTGAAACAAAGCCGTTCTATTGGCTAGTCAAACAAGAAGTGTATTTTCCTCCATAGAAATAACCCTTCCTTGTTTGCTTCACCATGAGATGTATTTTCCCCATAGAAATGACTACCATGTTTCCTCTACCGTGCTTCCGTATGAAAAATTTAACGCTTATATTGCGCAACCGCATACCGTGCTAGTATGTATTGCGCAAGTCAACATCGACACCTGACGCAAGCGAAAGCTGACAGTGAGTTTAAATTTATTCAATTTCCTCATCCGGTATGACCAGAATTAGATGAGCACATCTCGATTTCTAAAATTATTTAAAATCGTGTCCTTAATAATGTTAATTTTGTATTAAGCCTTTTGGAATACGGAAATGTAGAAATAGAATGTTCTTGCATTGAAGCGCGTAAAATGTTACACCGGAAATTTGTAGGACAGAAAATGGAAGTCTCTCTTAACAACTCGCAAAGGTCTCATGTGAGAAACATTTTCATCCATTCTGCGTTCAATGAATGGTTAAGGTCGTTCGAACGAAAAGCTGCAGTCGCAAATACGATTTTCTGTACATTTATCGTGGCAGAGACTTTCGTATCAAGTCACAATCAATCATGGAAGTTGCTCAAATTGGATGAAATTTCAAGCCAAAATTGAAAATTCAAAAAAATTATGAAGGTCACTAACGGAATTTCCTTGCAAGGCAAGCACGGGACCGTGACGAAGAGCGTGCACATCACGGACACGTTTCCTAACAGCTCATGTCATCGATCCAGTGAAAGTTCATTTGTGGACTTGGGTATGTAGGCTCAGGGCTGCTTGTACATGGTGGGCCAGAAGTCCCTGAGTCTTTTAATTAGCTAGCCGAGTAAATAGAATGCCGAAATAAACCATTAAAAAGTTATTATTTCGAGTAAAACAAATTTCAACTTTAGCTTTCCTTTTATTAGCAAATTAAAAGAGTCATTTACTTCTGGCCCACCCTGTACACGTCAAAATTGTTGTGTTTGAGGGTTTACGAACAACATAAAAACAAAAAGTACCTGACAACCCTGTCGGATTACCACATGCACGGTATTTAGTGTGTGACTATGACAAACAGTACATAGAGTAACCAAGTCGACGCAGACACGTTCGCTGCGGGCTTTACCGCAACGACTACGTAAGTTGATCTTAACTTGAGCTTCAGGAGTTCCCAAACCTTTTTCAATGAACATTTGTTATCCTCACACAATTTTTGTTATCCTCACACAACTTTTGTTATCCTCACACAACTTTTGTTATCCTCACTCAACTTTTGTTATCCTCACTCAACTTTTGTTATCCTCACTCAACTTTTGTTTTCCTCACACAACTTTTGTTATTCCCACTTAACTTTTGTTATCCTCACTCAACTTTTGTTATCCTCACTCAACATTTGTTTTCCTCACACAAATTTTGTTATTCCCACTCAACTTTTGTTATCCTCACTCAACTTTTGTTATCCTCACTCAACTTTTGTTTTCCTCACACAACTTTTGTTATTCCCACTCAACTTTTGTTATCCTCACTCAATTTTTGTT
>JACJUY010000598.1:84485-129245 GCA_014220935.1 Platorchestia sp. MABIK | reverse complement strand
TGAGGGGTGCTGCTGTAGCGTGAGGGGTGCTGCTGCAGCATGAGGGGTGCTGCTGTAGCGTAAGGGGTGCTGCTGTAGCGTGAGGGGTGTTACTATCGCATGAGGGGTGCTGCTGTAGCGTGAGTGCTGCTGTAGCGTGAGGGGTGCTGCTGTAGCGTGAGGGGTGCTGCTATAGCGTGAGGGGTGCTACTATAGCTTGAAGTCTAATACACAATAGCATGAGATCTACTTCTCGCTAGTACTGTGGCTTGAGGTTAGGTTAGGTTATTAATGGATATTACTCACTTCCATACATTTAGTTTGGCGCTAAGCATCTAATTTGTACACCTCAAACGACTCCTGGGTAGGCGATATTGGGGGTAGACCTCACGCTACAGCAGCACCCATCACAGAGCGTCTCACCGCTGAATTTGAGCAGTTCACTTTCTCACGTAGGAGAGACTTTCTCAGAAAAGTGGAGTGTAGGGTGAGGGGGATGAATTTAAAGATTGCATTTAATTTTTATTGCAAGAACGTGTGAGTAAGAAATGTCAGTTGTCTTGCCAGGAAATTTTTACATCTCTATTGCGGGAAAATAAACTTTAAGAAGAGGGGAATTAGTCTAAAACTACCATTTAATTTTTATCAAAGGAAGCGTAAGCAGCAAATGTCTACTGTCTCTTAGGGAAATTTTGGCGTCTGTACGTGAAGCAAAGCATGTTGTTTTATCACCTGCTTGTGCATTCGCCGGCTCCATTCAAGTAATAAAATTGAACTTAGTGTGGCCAATGAGAGCACTTATTTTTAGAGAAATTTTGGTCTGAATTCCTTAAATTTTGATATAAAGCAAAAAGATAGAGATTTCTAATAATTTTATGGAACACCGTTCACCACAAAGCTAAAGACGTTGCTGGAAAACAACTTCTATAATTCTAAATAATCACTCTAGCGTCATTCAAAACACAGCACGTCTGTGTGAAAAGACCACAAGGAAATAACGTTATTATCGGAGTTGCAATTCTAACGAAACTCTGACGTTTGTTTTCTTGGATTCCACTTTTATAATTTTATTCATCAAACATCTCTAGGCTCGCAGATAGAGAGAGCCATAATTAAAAAATAGTTTCGTCATTATTTACCACGTTAATTCACGCTAGAAAATAAAAACAAAATAAAAAACTGAGCGTTAAAATACAAAAATTTAAAATGTAAAATTTTTACATGATCATTTTCCTTGAGCGAATTCGATTGCCTAAGTCTACGAAAATATCTGAGTGATTAAAAACACACTGTACGTGTGTGGCGAATCTCACTTTGTGTGCGAAAAACTACATGTTGTACGCTCGCTAAAACCACACTTCGTGAGCCAAAAAAAAACACTTTGCGTGCTGAACGACACTTATTATGTGGTAAAACCCACACTTTATGTCTTAAAACCCCCGCTTTGTGCAGTAAAACCCACACTTTATACGTTAAAAAACACACTTAGTGTACTGAAACCACTGCAAATCCCGCGAAAACCTCACATTTCGTGTGCTAGATTCGCAGAGCACACGAGGACCGCGTCAGAAGGAGCTGACCGAACACCGTGGGAGCGAGCAACTGGCAGGACGGAGGCTGTGAGACAGCCCTGCTGCTGCTGGACAGGCAATGCTGCGCGAATGCTGATTGAGGCTGGGGCTGCTGGATCACATGAGAAGCAGGACACTTCGGATGCTTCACATGCTCAACGGACGAGGTGAAGGAGTAGGTGCAGAGCAAGTTGGCAGGTGTTGGCAAACCGATTGCAATGTGTATTTTATTTTTCACAAATATACGTCACCAGTGACCTAAATTAATTGGAAATATGTGGCTGCTGGATCACATGAGAAGCAAGACACTTCGGATGCTTCACATGCTCAATGGACGAGGTGAAGGGGTAGGTGCAGAGCCAGTTTGCAGGTGTTGGCAAACCGATCGTCACGTGTATTTGCCACAAATGTGCGTGGATGTGGTGTTAGCAAACCGATTGTCAAGTGTATTTGCCGCAAATGAGCGTTATCAATGACCTAAATTAACTTGAAATTTATGGGTTTGCCACAAATGTGCATTACCACCGACCTAAACTAACTTGAAGTTTCCTTAGATCTAAATAATGTGAGCTCCAAGTACATAAATAAGTTTGCTTAAAACTAGTGAACAGTTAGTCCTGAGTTAGCAAGCCGACGGGTTGAGTGCAGTGTTGGATAATTGTTCGAAAGGAAAATGCATTTCTGTTGCGCAATTTTACTGCTCAGTTCAAGTCGTTCGTCCACAGCCCTGATACGTCGGCATCACTCACAGCAAGAAAGTATTCTAAAAAACTGTCGTCTCAAACTAAAACAAACACTCTTTAACGAGCCACGTTCCAAATTCTGAGCGATATTCTCTTATAAGAAGAGGTGGATGCATGTGTTGAGAAACGCCGGACCACATTCACTGTGGTAGAATGATTTATCACATTTATCGTTGACTTTATTTATCACATTCGCATCTGGCCACAAGCTCCCACCTCACTCGCTGACGCTTTCTCGTAACGCTCGCATTTCGTGTAAAGTATAAGGTTGACATGACCTCTGCCATGAGCCCTCATTCACCAGTAAATTCTTCTACGAATTAATTAAGATTTCACTTAAACTGAGCTTTCCTTGCTAGACAAAATCCCAGTGCATTTCAAGAAAATTTAAGCCCGGACCTTTTTAGATCGTCTATGTCTAAACATTCGACCGACGGAGAGAAAGGAATTGCACTTGTTGCTCAGCTCTTGGATTGAGGGATTCAGATCATTCAGTGCTGAGAAGGTGCACCGGATCATAAAGAAAGAAACAATCAAAGAAATAAAAAGAAAAGCAAAACAATTTATTTGTTTTAGAGATGTAAAATATCATTGACTTTAAAATACGTGTTTAAAATTTCAAAGTCATAAGTGACTCGTGTCAATCAGCGGACATTTCTCTCTCTCTCGATTATAGAACATCGTAGGCCGGCTATCACTGGATCAGAACGCTGTAGAGAATGACAACGGCTGAAGACAGGTCTATCAGGAGCCGAGTAGTGATGAGAGAAGAACAGGAAGACTGCGAAGTCTCTGGTCATTACTTACGCAGATCACACATCAACCTTGACTTCCATTTGAATTTTAAGAAATCTCTCCGGCTTGTGCGCACCACATCAACAACAAAAATGAAAGTGCGACTTTACTTCTTGCGGTTGCTCGCTAAAAAAGGATTTGATACTTTAGCAGAAAGTGTACACAGAAAGAGACTTATCACCAAAAATAAATTCATCATTAGAGTCAGGGTTGCCTCAAACGAAATAATTTGTAATAGAATGATTATATAATAGCAGCTCTCATCATATAGTGCACCAATCTGTGTACACCAAATAAGTAACTTACGAGTAACATAACACCCAAATATACTCCATCCTGTGGCATAATTTGGGCCAGAGTTACCAAATTCAAAATGTTTTAGTCTTTATTGAATAAAAGGCCAAACTTCAAATTTTGGCGTTGATAAGAACCAATCTGTCTAAATAACTCTCGCTTCACCTCGTAAAAATTATTTCTTGAATCACAACAACGGAATCCCAACAACAGAATCCCAGCAAGTGAATCCCAACAACTGAATCCCAACAACTGAATCCCAGCAAGTGAATCCCAACAACTGAATCCCAACATTTGAATCCATATAGGTAGGTTCGGGCTAAAGAATCAAGTGCCTGACTCGAGAATCAAGTGCCGGACTCGAGAATCAAGTGCCGGACTCGAGAATCAAGTGCGGACTCGAGAATCAAGTGCCGGACTCGAGAATCAAGTGCCGGACTCGAGAATCAAGTGCCGGACTTAAGAATCAAGTGCCGGCCTCGAGAATCAAGGATCGAACTCGAGAATCAAGTTAGGGCTCGAGAATCAAGTGCCAGACATAACATCACCTGCGGCACGAGCCGAGGCGGTTGTTTACTCGATGCGTCAGCTGTTTACTCGTTAACTATAGCTGTGTTAACAGGCTTATCATCTGGCAACACTGGCCGCTCGATACTGTTTGTTTGACCGCCCTAAAACTATGGGACCTGCCCAGCTGTTGAAGCAAAGCTCATTAAGTGTGATGCAGGCAAATTTTCGCATCTCTCTTCTCCGAGAGGTTGTCTGTCGGTACCAGGGGTGAACAGCATTACAGAACTGAATGCAAGTCTGGATTTTTTCAAATAAGTTTTTTGTGTGCTTGCTAAAAAAATTGGTGTTTTCCATGATGTTGATCAAACTAAACAGATGTTTTTGTGTAAAATTTTCAACTTGATTCTAACAAACAATTTTAGCTAATTTTGATTTGAAATTAATGTTTTCTTGATAAGCAAACAAAAAGCCTCAAGTTAGTGTAGCCTTGATAATCCTAATCGTAAATAAATAATAAGCAGGAGAGAAGATTCATAAGGTTTCGCGCTGAAATTTCTCATTGGTACACCCTGAAGAGATGAATAGAGTGCCAGTAAATTCGTACGAATAACGACTCTTGTAAGGTCATTAAATAGAAAGCTACTCATCTCTCCTGAGCTAGCACACAGCGACCTCACACATAGCGTTCACTCCGGATTAAAGTTTATTATCCAAATCAAAACCACAACAGCCAACCATTTGTGGTAGATGAGCAGAAAGAATGTTGAAGATGAAGATGTAAAGCAGATGATCTGCAACACAAGAAACAGAAAGCCATCTGTGATAGATCAGCAGTGAAAATTTGAAAGAGTAAGATGAGAAGCAGAAACAGCAAGGATTTCAGTCATATTTGATGTATCTGTATAGGGTAAATATTTTCGATTGATTCGCATTGCCTTCATTTGTCAACTGTAGATCGTAGGCGGCAAGATGCTGTACAACATTATTAAAACTTTTCACTTATATTCTTTTCTTCGCGAATTTTTCTCTACACTATTTTAGTGAAGCACTATCGATTCACAAATTTAATCATATTTTGACCTAAGCATGAATACAGTGTAGCTAAATTCCTAAAATGAATAGATTTATAACTATTGAGGCACACACCACGCAACGGAGATGACATCTCGCAGCTACAGCCTCACTTCATTTGAGTCATGCTGCCTACAGCAGACGCAGCATCTTTCCGAGCGTAGCACGTTTCCTATGAAGGGACCCACCGGTGGTCACTGAGGGGATTTTCATAATGCTGCTGACCGACCAGCAGCCACCAACTCTATTTTTATAAATACTTAATAAAAGCCAAATAAAGGCACGATCCAGTTAATGTTTGCAATTTCCAAAATTCTTACTACAGTTCACTTTAAATTTAAGTTTAATATTGAACTTTAGTTTAACCCATGGCAGGGAGCGTGTTAAGAATAATCGCGTGAAGACGCAGATACTAGAAAGGCACCAGGGATTTACGACATCGGGTTGACTTGCAAATTTACGATATCTGGTCGACTTGCAGACATTCGACGTTGAGTCGACTTTCAGATATACGACATAGGGTCGATACAACGTCGGGTTGACTTGCAGATATACGAGGTCGCGTTGATTTGCAGATATACATCAGGTCGACTTGCAACGTTCAGACTATAGACAGTGTCGTAGAAGTGATGATATCTCATGCTAAGACGACAGTACGTCTTGTACTGCTGAGACTGACTGCGATTCGCAGGATGGAGGCTTTAACGAGGGCATAGACCAGGAGATAAACTGTCGTGAGGGAGTTTGCATAGCCCTGCGAATGTTGGATGAGGGTCGTCAATGCCAAAACTGCTTGTCACACTCGGGACATTGATAGAGAGAGTTATGGCAGCTCTTGAATGTACGAAATCGAGCGTATAATTTAGCACTGGTTGCGCCGAATACATAATGAAAGGCGTCTGCAATATGATGTATGAAACGTTCAAGTCAGAACACTGAGATAGCAGAGTAGACAAGGCGTCAATAAGACACATGAACCTGTCATGGTGCTACAAACCACACACCCACACTCTACCACGATACTAAGGGCTCCTAAAAAACATATGTGAGTGACAACTTGTAATTTGTCAGATGCATAATTAAAAAAGTAAATGTACGATGCATAAATTCAACATGCTTGGTTTCTAACACAAGAATGTCTGACGCTAAATTGAGCATTTTATACTAATTTAGCATGATTTATAGATCGCAGTACGTATGCAAGAAATTCAACTTGCACGTAATATTTTGCATAATTTCCTCATTTATTTTGGTAAATCACTACCATGCAAAACCCTAACTATAGCGAAAAAATTATTTTAAGCGAAAGCAAAACCGATTTAACTTTTAATGAACAAGAACAAGAGTTCCGTTCTCCGTCTCTGTATTCGAGATGAACCACGCATCACATGAGTGTAGACTGAAAATTACTGAAAGAGATTTCATCTTATAAATGATCTGGTCCGACAAAGAAAAGATCTGATCCTAAAAAAAAGATCTGATCCTAAAAAAAAGATCTGATCCTACAAATGGCGTGACGAGCCCTCAGACCTTTCACCAAAAAGCACCGAGGAACCCTGCAAGGTAGCCAGATGTGCAATTATTTTTATGGTCAAATACGACAGCATTACTTGTCTCTGTTAGAATTTAAGCCTTTTAAAAATTATTCCTAGATTTTTTTACGTAGAAAACAATTTTGCATTACGTTTTCCAAAAGAATTGTTTTTTCGCCATACTTCCCTGATTTCCAGCACAGATCTAAGATAGATTTGAAACGTTGGCCTTTCAGAATCTTTGTGATAGCACACACAGGTACTTCTTTTCATTGGAACGATTGTACGATCTCAAGTAAATATCATAGTAGAATTGCGAACTGCCAATAACTCCTGCAGGAGAGCCAATACCTCCCGTAGGAGAGCCAATACCTCCCGTAGGAGAGCCAATACCTCCTGTAGAAGAGCCAATACCTCCTGTAGAAGAGCCAATACCTCCTGTAGAAGAGCCAATACCTCCTGTAGAAGAGCCAATACCTCCGGTAGGAGGGTGGTGCACTACACAGCGTCACTCACCCAGCTTTGCGCCGCCTTCGTCTCCCATGCTGAACTGCCACGTAAGCTACACCTGAGGGACCAGAAAAGGGATCACGTTAGGGAATTTTCGTTGGGTAAAGACAAGGAGAAGATGCAAGACCAGAAGTTTATTAGAGTAATAATAAGAAGCATAGCATGCTATTCGTACACAAATTAATTAAACGTATGTAACCGGTCAGATATATTCATAGCGTACAACGTTTTGATGAATTGTGATGAAGAAGAATGGGAGCAGAGTAAAAATAATAACAATGATCAAGAAAGTACTAGAACGCTCTAAGTTATAAACTTTAACACTTTGAAAGAGCATTGTAGAATTGTCTAGGGAGACTAGCAATGAAACTTCATTAAAATTTCTCAGCTGCTTAAAAGTACGGAAAAATGTTAACAAGACAGCAAAGAGGAAACGATGACAAAAGCAGAACTGATCGCTAAGCGAAAACTACAACAGGCTGGACAGAGGCGTGCTAGAGCGATGCATGCTCTGCAGCTAACACACAAAATGTGGGCTGGTTTTTACTAACACAACAGTGACTTACAGCGTCCGAATTTACAGGGTGTCTATGAAGTCTCTTTACCATTTCAAAAATTCATTACTTATGCAATTGATAGGATTTTTTATTCATATTTGTTCTATTGTATTCAGCGTTGATTGAATATTTTTTACCTCATTTAATAGACTACTACATGGGCATCATTAGTTGCACGAAGCACATTAAGACGGTACTCGATTTCTTGCCTAGTTACTCACTATCCCTAAATAGCAACTCGTTTGCTTAGCTCAGTAGCTTTATACTTTTATTTGCATCTCACAGTTTGCCCACATATTTCTTCACTGTTAGCGCACTCATACCTTCACGGCTTATTTACAGCGTTTCTAGTTCGTGTCCCAGTAAAGTTTCCCATTTTTTTAACAAATTCTCACATTCATACATATCACACATCTTAGGTATTCACTTTTCATGCGCAGTCATATAGTGCATTAATAATCTTAGGCTTCCTCATACTTTTATTAAGAAGCTGGTGCCATATGTTAGTTATTTCTCACACGCGATCCTATATTGCATTAATGATCTTCCGGCTCGTCACACATTTAGCAAGAGGCAGGTGTCATACGTACATATACATCTCAGTTATTAACATTTCATACGCGATCAGCCCGTCACACATTTATTTAGAGTCCAATGTTCATATGTATCTTAGTAAGTTACCTCTCGCCCCACGATTTTATTCTTCATTAATAATCTTTTTAGCCCGAGGCGCATTCATTGAAGGACCGGTGTCATATGCACATATATCTCGGTTATTTACATTGCATACACGATCATGAACTTCTCGACTAATTTTCAACACGTCACACATTTATGCATCCCCTATTTATTTCAGTCCGATGTTCGTATGTATCTTAGTAAGTCACCTCTCCTACACGATCACATACTGCTCTAATATAATTTCCAGGCCGTGACGCATTCATTAAAAGACCGGTGTCACTCAATGCACACCACCACATATTTGCCCGCGGCCTGTGTCTACCAATCAATGGACTTAATTGAAGCCTGGCCTCCAGGAAAGACTCATCAGTATCGCCACCCAGTAGCACGCAGCATTGTCTTCTAACTTCTGATGACAGGAATATTGTACCAATCTCGCAATGGTAATTTTTATTATCTGCAAGGTGTGTAGTATTCTCGTGTGTGTTTGTACCGTGAGATTTTATAGTGGGAATCTTTGTGAAATAACTTTTAACACTTTGACTGCGACGAAAGCCACCGGTGGTCACTGTGGGAGTTTTCATAATGCTGCTGACCGACCTGTAGTCACAAACTGAGTTTTCACAAATACTTAATCAAAACTAAATAAAGGAGCAATCAAGTCCATATTTGCTATTATTAACAGTGCTAACTACAATTGACTCTAAATTTGAGTTAGATATTCATCTTTAGTTTAATCTACGGCAGTCAAAGAGTTAGAGCTTGTTCGTTAGTCAACCGCAGTTATAGGTTAGGGGAAGCATTTCGAATTTTACGAGTTTTCAATCCATCGTGAAGTATTGCCTTTTATGTGACTGTATGAAGTCATTTGCATTATATAAGGGTTGATTCTTTAATGCGTCACAACACCTTTCATACTAATACCTCACATACTGCATATCACAATGGCTTTGACGGTTACGCATGATGTTTGTTGATAAAACACGCAAAGATTGAACATTGGCAAAGAAGTTTGAATTGATCTTGCATCACGTGTCAAGTGTGACGTCAGCCCGCACACAAAACGAAATCTGTACGTCAACGCTTGCATCAGGTTTCTTCGAAATAGCTATTGATTCAATCAAATTTGTTACGCGGATTCAACTAGTAGATAACTCAATCATAACATCAAAATTTATTGTTTCGCTTTCTAAATATAGCTCTGAAATGCTAAAACTTAAATTGTTTGATTGATTATAAGAAAGTTTTAGCCTCCCTTTACCACGACAAAGATGTTCAAAGAGAGAAAAAATGAAAGCACCATTTAGTATGGAGTTAAGGGAACGCGGAATCTATGTATAAGGTGCATTGAAACAGTAAATTAAGAAAGAAGTTTATGAAACAAGAAAAAGTTGAAGAAAAAAGTAGTAGGGTGCTGAAAAATAAGACAGCAGTGAACCGAAAAAAGATGGTCCGTAACATAACGAAAAACCTATTCTATTTCAACGAAAGAAGGCCTACCTAACTCTCAGCTCGGGCCGCTAAAACTTAAATATTACTAAGGATTGGTAACATTGTTGTTTGTCGCGCTTTTATTCAAAAGACTCAATCATTTTCTTAGTTGTTAGTAAAAATTCAAAACTTGGTCTAACTAATGTTGGCTCAGTGACAGCAATCGTAGAGCAAAACTTACGCGCATAAAGTGTGAAGAAAGCAGTTCATGGCTGTGCATCGGGAGAAGGAAAGAGGAAGCCCTTGTTTTTTATTTTAATTTATTTTTTGACAATTTTCGGGTCAGTGACTGCGCTCTAATTAATGTGCACAGAGGAAAACCACAATATGGCCCCCAGGGGTCGTTTCAATCTGGGAACTGTAGCTTCGCGATAGCGGATCCCGAATACGGCAACCTCAGAAGAAATAGAGAAATAAATAAAGATAGATAGAAAGAAAGGAGGAGAAAAAGAAGAAAGCCGTTCATTTTCAAACAAAGTTGATATAAGAAATGAGCTACAACAAATTGGATTTTAAACGTTTTTCAGACTTAGAATTAATTGAAGTCTACGTGCATTCATGAGCAGTAACAAACAGAGGGAACCTACAATGTAGAGCACTCTAACGTTACGACGCCTGAAGCTACACAGGTGATCTTATTCAACCGGTTCATTTCATTTGCAAATAATATGATGTCCTCATCGAAGTTAATCTTAAACGTTTACCTTAATGACTTTAATGTTCGAATTTTAATCTTAAAGAGTCTAAGACCTTCAATTTTGAATTCAAAAGCAGCTTTTATTTTGCTTCGCATATCTGATTTTAGTATCCAGACATTAGCACAGTCTAGTAGTAAATTCAAGGCTCCTTTTCTATTGCAAAGATGTTTTCACAGTGGAAAGAGAAGGGACCATTTAGTGTGTACTGTAAAAACTAGGAATTTACGCACAAGGTGTGTTTCCGCTCAGGATACCCTACGCATAGAAACAGCGAGTTAAAAAAGCAGAGGAAAAAAAGGCAAAGAAGAGATAGCGAAGAAGGCATGAGAACTAAAAGAGGTACAACGGGCACCAAAGACAGAAGTCCCAAAGGCCTATCTATACAGCTGAGTGGACCTAACAGTATCCCCCCGGGGGCACCAGTCCCATGGCATAGGATAGACAAACCGAACTACCCTGAACCTATTGCCTGTCCTGAGCCCATGAGGGGACAACTTTCTAAATATTAACTCACGCAGGGAGCGAGTTTCCGGTGTAAGCAACTCACTTTTTCAAAATCAATAACAAGACTCTGTGAAACATATCAAGCAATTTAACATATAATGTAATACAATTAGAATAACTTTTAATGAAGCAGGATTGTGTGAAATTATATTTGTATGTATTTTAGGTATGGGGTATATTTTAGATTGCAATCATTATTGTGGAAGAAAACATTGGCTCTTTTAATGGTATTGTTCATTACTTTACCCAAAAGCTGTTGAGTTATGCTAATAATTTTATTAGCAGACGTTACGTTGTAATTCCTGTGAGGCATCAGGTTTGTTGATGTACTTACTCCTTCATATATCCTCTGAGTGACAAATTACAGATCAGGAGATCGAGGGGCCACGACATGTGAAAGTGACGTGAAATGAATTAGTCCGAAAAAAATTGTTTTTAGCGCGGCCAAAAACAATTGTTTTTAAAGTGTGGCCAAAGACTCTACTGCTGTACGAGGTGAACCTCAATTTTGTTGGAACCAAATATCATTTAGATTCTTATTTTCCAGCTCAGGTGGTGAATATCCTCGAATACAGTGAATACCGCTTTTGTATATACAGTCACTTCATCACCACGAGCATCAACAAAAAAACTGAGAGATGATTCTGAAGATCTGATACCACACCATACTGTCACAGTAGCTGCGTTAAGAGAATGCTGAAATTTTTTTCAACGATTCGCAGAAGCCCTGAATCTGCAATTTCGCTTATTAACTTCACCCTTAAATAGGATATATGTTTTGTCAGACGTTATTATGTTCGATACGGAATTACAATTTTCTGTAAGTCGTAGAAATATGCAAATAAAACTTCTTCGCTTTTGTTAGGCGTCAAACCGAGAGCTGAATTTTAAATGGATATTGTTACAATTTTTTTTCTGGGAGAGAACATTGCTGTGACTCTCAAAACAATTTTAGCTTGGCTAAAGGTTTCCACGTCAATGGTGTAGACAGAGATGCAACACTCCTGGCAACAAGCTGAATTGCGGAACATTTCGAACGGTTCGCGGTCTGCCACAGAGTCTGTTGTGGATCCGAATTTTGGTGCGTTCGAGGGAGACCCATTTATTTAATGAGCTTCCAGTCCTCCCCTCTTAGGTTTAAGAGTTAAAAACATTGTAATTGCTGACAAATGCAATTGGGAAGTGTTATTTGTAATTAGTGAATTTCTTTTCAAAGCTTTTTCGAATTAATATTCGCCAAGCGCGGCAAAAATGTATTTTGGAAATAACTATTAAATAAATCTAAGTCAGTTTTCCAGTTTCAAAATAATTTTCAAAGTATTTACCGAACTGGGAGAAAAGATATTCGGACCCAACAGAGGGGAAAGACATTCAGAAGACAACTGTCAAGTGAGTCTGTTTCAGAAATGAAGATTAAAAGCGACCACGGTTGCCTGCGCCTCCCCACCTACATATAAATATTTATTATATCTATATCTACATCTCCAAATCGATCTAAATTTATATATCTATCTACATCTATCCCAACATCTCTCTATACTATATACTATATATGTGTGTGTGTGTCGTGAGGCGGCGGTGGCGTGTGTCACAGTCAATGCAAGTCAGTCACAGTCAACAGCGCCTCATAAACACGCGGCCTCGGCTAGCTCAGCGCTGTTGCGACACGCGTTCCGCCACGCCGCCTGCGTTGGCTTAGACTTACACTCCCCGTGCTGGTGGTGCACTTTGTGATGTGTCCTTTGAACCTTATGTACCCAATTTAGGCTGCTTCCATTCTTAGGAGACGATAAATACTAATAAACTGTAATAGTGAGTTTATTGCTTGCGTGTGAAAGACGTATTCTCCGCACACGCAATTAGAGGAAGATAACCTTTAGTTGAAGAGATCGTCAGATACGCACGTCGACATCTACTACAATTCATTTGCACTTTAATTTAATTCAAATAAGTGTTGAGAATTATGATGTTGACCGTGCTTCGAATAATATCTTTTTGATGAATAAATAACTTCTATTTCACAAGTGAGAGAGCCAAGTCGAGGCCGCAGATGTGCTGCACCGCACGTAATTACGAGCTCTTTCTGGATTCGTTTACTCTTTCCAGAAGGCTGGACACTGCCGCTAGACTTGCATCGCAAGCTGTGAAATAGAATTTATGTAATGAAATTAAAATTTAAGTAAATTAAAATAAATCTTATAAAATTTTTTTTTTTTGGTGGAGAATTCAATTTCCCTGTTCAATAATGACACGTTCTATGAGTACAAAAATTTTGTGTTAAAGGGTTAAGTATGACGTAGCTGTCCCACGGATATTTAAATGAACAAGGCACTCATGATTGGCTGCCGAAATATTACACTGAGTTTAATTATCGCATTACGCTACTGAAAATTATCGAATTCAAAACAAAAGGAGCTGAGTCCTATGCTTGTACTAACGACCCTAACTGCTCACATGTCAAAATAAGGATACTTCATAAGCAATTAAGTTGTACTCAGTGTTTGGCTATTAAGACCACGAAAATCCAACACAGTAGATACTTGATTTATACCTACATTATTTTAGGCCAACCTCGAATTACTCGTAAAAATTTAAGCCGGATCATTTATCCTGAATAAAGCAGCAAATAGGTAAAAATGTTAAACTTATTATTAAGGTTTGAAAAATATGATGGTTCGCAAATATAGAAATAAAGTATGCAAGAGATACAAATGAACCAAGGTCATGCCAACATCATTTTATACAAATAAAGGTTCGTAAAATATTATGTTGTTTAAGAGCGTCTTTAAAAAGACGAACCTTTTCGTCTGGGTTTGCATGTCGATTTGGGGCAGAAGAACTAAAGTTTGACATGCATGCTGTCTTTCTTGCAAACAACATTACTTGTGAGATAAAATAAAAGTACTTAGAAAATATGAAAAGAAGAACCATAAATTTCAAAAAAGTTTAAGGAAAAAATCAGCATTTTGATTTAAAAAGAAAAATATTAATACAATGATCCTTCCTTCTAATTGATTTAAATACCTCAATAGGGATGACAGGGCTGAATCATCTGAGAGCAAAAAGGCAAAAATGTGCTTTCTTTGTTCGCTGTAAATTAGAAAAAACGCGAAAAAGCCTAAACGACTCCACGCAATGGACGGAAAGGGAGGAAAATATTGATACAGTTATTGAGCAAGAAACAAGAAAACGTACAATGCGAGACAAAACACGGAGATGTCATGGGCCTCATGATGAAGCACCATGTAAGTGCACATAAAAACTTTCATTTGGCGTTAACAGAGCACCGCAGCCCGAAACAATTAGGTGCTCAGGCCTACCTTGAATTTGTAAGTACAATACAAAACAAAATCTTAATGCGCGAACCAAAAAATTTTAATTCTATTTCACTCCACAGCCACAGGACTGCAAGAGATAAGCAATTTAACACTAACTTGAAAGTTGGGTCAGAGTCGACCTGACAGAAGTTCACAGTACGTACAATTATGGTGCGAATAATTGACCTGTCACTCGCAAACTTTGCAATGGCATTAAAGCTGCTTGCAAACCTCACAATGCTGTTAAAGAGTTACTGGAAAGTGCCATTGATAGATGGAGATGTCACAAATTGCGGCGTGTCACACGTGCACAATACGGAAGCAGCGACAGCCCCGGGACGGCGTTACGAGATCCCCATTCGCCTGGAGACGAGCCTTCGTTCACTGAAGATGAGTTCTCCTGCAGTGAAGTCCTGAGAAACTTCTCAAGGAAGCGCTACAAGTGTGTGAATGCTCTCACCGTCCAAGATAATTCATCTCGATATTTTATTGATTCCTTCCCCTATTTTATTAATGCTTTTTCTTTCATTGATATTTTCCGTTATTTTATTCATTTTTCTGATATTTCATTGATATTTTGTGTTTATTTACATATTCTTCGTATCATATTATTCATTTTTTCACCGATTTTATCCATTCTTTTTGTTGTTTTATTGATTCTTTCCGTTAATTTATTGCAGCACGTTTCACTTGAGGCATAAACCGGCTGACAGGAAATGCTGCGCGTGCAAAAAAAACACCATATTTCGATCGGAGACATAACTATCCTTTGTTAACATTTACTTATTTAACATTTGGTAACAAAATAACATTTATTCGGTCCTGCACAAAATTCTTATTGGATGCATCTATGTCAATTACTGTCTTATTTCCTGTCGTTCTTCGCCCGCAATTCAACGTGTAAACGTGCTAACTCAAACTGGAAAAGGATCATCTTTTTCCAAAAATCAATTCTCTCTTGTGACCTCAATTTATACGAATAAAACAAGTCTCACTTATTCAACCAATACGATGTTTGGTTCCCATCTGAATGACTGGGACTTAATATTGTGCGTGGATTTAGAGGTTGATATGCAAGCATTCAGTGAGGATTTTGTGTTGTGCAGAATCAAATAGAATTCAAATATTAAGTAGTTTCAACAAATATTAAGTATCAACAGAGTTAAGGCTTTTCGGATTGCTCCTCAGATTTAAGCCCAGCGCTCTTTCAAACTATTACTTTCGCTTTCTGGATAATAAAATATAATTCAATGTTTTTCAAAAATATTGATATATCAAATGACACGTCAGTATGTTCAAACAAATGGTTGTGTAATTGATGCCATAAATTTTAAACGAAGGAACTATTTTTCCATGTTTTTGAACATTCAATTAAGATAATCATCAAACCATCGTGATAGTCTTCAAAATAACATTTTTAGAATAACTTGACATGCGACGTGGAAATTCACACGTGCTTTACAGTTTCAGCCGCCTGGAACCTCATTACATGATGCATTTAGTAGGCAACCGCTCTGCTTTACACAAATGAACTTATTATGTTGTATTGCACCTTGCTTGCAAAACTCGCATTAAGCCTAATTTGTAAACAGCCTCATTATGCATCACCTGGGGAAGTTGCGACCATATTAAACCGCACTTCGTGCACACTAGTGCAATGATACTCGAATTGCTCTGCTGTCAAGCGGAGTGATTGAATTATAAGTTAGTTTAAGCCTCTCTAACCACAGTGAAAGTGTTCCAAAGAGAAGAAGGCACCATTTAATACGGAGTTAATGGAACAGGAAATCTATGCAAAAAGTGTGTCCCCACACAAGAATTCCTGCGTATAGAAACAGAAAGCTGAAAGGAAGTTCATGAAAGAAAATAAAAGTTGAGAAAGAACGTAATACGTGTTAAAAATCAAAACAGTAGTGAACCAAAAACGATGGTCCATAACATAACAAGTAATCTATTTTCTTGCAATAAAAAAAAAGCTTTACATAATCCTCAGCTCGAAACTTCGAAGTTATCAAGCGCAGTTAGACTGAACCGCTCTACCGAACGAAATCTGTCACACTTAAATTCAGACCTTGTATCAATTCTTCTTCGTGTGAACAGAAAAAGTGGATCGCATTTTTAGAGAATCTTTGGGGAATCAAAATTCTAAGAAATGAAGAAGTTTAACTTCTGCTTTATGGTTAACCGCCGTAAATTCAGGGGTTGGGAGAGACTAAGCCCGATTAAGCTTTTGCCGAGAACGGAAGAATTACATCAGTATCGAGCAATGAAGAGCGTGAAATATTAATGGTCGACTCATGAAAAATAAAAAAATCCATTTGCAAGCGTAGGCTCGTGTTCAAATGTCTGAGGCATGCAACTAATTCCAAGCTTAGCTGTAACATCACCAGTTTAAATTCAGCTCATCTTGTTCAAGTTAAGCTCGTGGTCAAAAAGAGACACGCTCTGCACGCGCGTGTGCGTGCGAACAAACGTGCAGTAAAACACATCACGTGTCGCTGCAGAAGCTCTTACGCACGCCAAGCCATTTGCGTCACTTAAGAGCTGCACGAAAACGTCCAAACAGTAATGGAATGTCGATGACTGAAGCAAATATTGGAAGGCAACGCATTATCACGGCATTTTCTACAATTGTTTTTGAGTAATGCTGGAAATATTTTAAAGGAGAAAATGGTACACAATTTACTGTACTTTTGTTCCTACCTTGATATTTTTCGCAAATAAGACAGATATGGTAATGTTGAAGTGATAGAAAGTACTGTTTGTTATTCTTCACAGACGCGTCACAAGAAACAATATCGCACATCGCGTCTAAGGCAAGACGCGTCAGAGCACGACCTTTCACAGGATTGCCTATTCAAGCAGATAAACTCGACATTTCATAGAATTATAAAGAGACAAGAATTTGTATCTAAAACCCGGTAGTAATCATTTGTAACTTAGCACTGCGAGTGCAGTTCTGGTTCACTCAGAGTTTCTTACAGGCTCGTTATTCGATCGAACTCAATTTAAGCCTTTCAATATCCTAGCTCATCACTGGCACAAAGGAGCTAGGAGAAAAACTCCTGCTATTCTGATTGTATAATTCATATCAGCGCGTATCCCAATGCAAAAAATAATTACCAATAGTTAGGGCAATGCTAGCTAAACTGAATATATTGCACTCCAAGCCTCTCACTGAAAATTGAAAATACAGAATATATGTAGAATACACAGTTGGCATTGCCGCATCTAATAGTAATTATTTTTTCTGCAATGAGAAAGTGACTGCTCTGATAAAAAATCCGCAATGTGAATATCAAAAGTTTTCTTGTAAAAGTCTCACGCAATTAGCCGCGCGGCTGTTCCATAGCCCCCAGTGCTCGCGTCATCCAGCACGCCTACACAACCCAGTTGAGTGTCCTGTCTCTCCCCACCCTCACACCCTGATGACATGATGCCGTTATGGTGTGTAGTGAGCTGAGTACTCGCGCCACTGAATAATTTCCCTGGAAATACTACGCCAGCTTTCTCTTCCACGCGCAATCGATGGCCCACGACAGAGAAAGAAAGTGCGCATGATCGACACCGAGCTCGGCGACCTCGTGTGTAGAGCGGCCGTAAAAGTGGCCTCTCTCTATCTCACTGCAGTTGTAGCCAGTCCGCGTGTGTACTCTGAGATGTTTTTGTACGTGTGGACCTCGAGAGTCTGAACTTTCTTCCTCTGAAGCTGCTCCTATTTCTTCCCGGCTGCAGTATCTTGAAGAGTGTGAGAATCTAGGGGCCTTTGAGTATGCTCTCACGAATTAATAAATGCATGAAAGTTGAATTCTCAACAAATATACGAATTGTACAAGGGAATGTAAAAGCCGTTCACATCCATACGTTTTTTCAAAGGTTCTGATGAATTTCCAAAGTTGTTACCAGACTGCTTTTGGTTGATTATGCAATTTATGAGGTATTAATTATTACAGGCACCAGTAAAATTTGAGCAAACTTAATCAAGAAATAATTTAAATTGAAATAGAGTTTCCATGATAATAACCTAAGCCTTACGAGAAAATGCAGTAAATGACTATTCCTCTATTAGCTGCAATGGAACGTGTTTTACGTAGCGCGTCTCTCTTAGGATTGCATGTTTCAGAGTTGTCCAATTGCACAAAGAGCTTGTGCCCCAACAGCCCGAGGCCTGTTGTGTTCACATGGTCAAAAGTACTATGGGTTGCAATTGAGCTGGTGTTGCACAGCTCCAACTTTTGTATGTTTTTCAGTTTTCTCCACCGCCACGTTACTCTGTCGTAAGAATTTAGCATCAAATTCTCAGCTGCGATCACTATTGTGTGTCAGTTCTTCAACCAGCAAGCGAAACGTTCCCTCTCGCCTCAAAAAAATACATATAAATATTGCTTCAAAATAAGATTTAAATAAATAGTCGTGGACAAATAGAGTTCATATTCATGAGCCCCAATCTTTAGCTATTTTTTCAATATTTTAACAGGATACCGTGGGAAATATTTCAGTTGGTGCAAAATTTTAATCACGAAGAGTAACAAAGTTTAATTTCTCCGGATGGCTGTGTTTTCTTGAAGAAAATAATTGACATCAATCGAAAGACTGCATTTTAAAACAAAGAACAAGGAACAGAAAATGCTAAAACCTAGTTTCATGAGTGCAAAATCTGTAGGTTAGAGCAGCATTATCTTTTGCGATTTTCCCACACTGACGCGGAATCAGCGCTCGTCTAAGAAGTCACAACAAAGTGCCGGGAAAGCATCTTTCTCTATATGAATCCACCCAACGTAAAAAACTTCCTTTTAACTAGCGAGAAAGTAAATGCTTTGCTGTAACTCAATTTAATGAATGCTTTGCGTACCTCAATTCAATAAATTTTTTGCGTACCTCAATTCAATAAATGCTTTGCCGTACCTCAATTCAATAAATGCTTTGGCGTACCTCAATTCAATAAATGCTTTGCCGTACCTCAATTCAATAAATGCTTTGCCGTACCTCAATTCAACAAATGCTTTGCCGTACTTCAATTAAAAAAAAGCAGTGCTCCGAGCAAGAAGTCTGAGCAACTCAAAATTTCACGAGTTTCTCTCAGTATATTCACTTTTTTGTGTAGCTTATTCTCGGAAGAATAGGAATCGTGACAGTCGGAACAAATTTGCGACACTGGTCAATGGAGACAAGTTTTAGGCATAGGCTCCGGGTCAGCTCTTCCGCTTTCTTCAGAAAAACTATAATATTTTCATTCTCGTTTGTGACATTTCTTCTATTAACTTCAATTTTTCACGGACCTCTTATAATTACTAAAATATTTATTTTTAACTAGAAGCCGCCAATATTGGAAAGAAACTCTAGAAAAAATCTGCCTGTGGAAAAATTAGAAACCAATATTATGCACTTGAAGGTATACAATATGCGTTTAGTGTGTACAGGTCAGATGAAACTCAGATGAGACACTCCTGAAAAATAGAGAAAATGACCAATGGCGAGGTTTACGCGGGAAGACACGCAGCAACCATCACCATAGCAACGGCCGCAGCCCAGTTTATATCAACAAAGCGTTACCACGGTAACGGAATACGCTCCATAACTGAGACACTAATTCGGTCGCTCGCTTGGCAACGAACAGACGCTGTAGTTTACGCTCCGTGGACTGGACGCAGGGACATGCATTTCTAACAAAGGAGTCTAGAAACCTGTTTTCTTCGGGAGCTTGCTGGAAAAATCAGGCTGCTGCAAAAGGTTGAAATTATATGCGTGGTCCTGACATATTGGATCGTACAGTATTATAGAAATATCAGACGCATAATGGAAATTATTTCAGAAACCATGATAATGGTAGGATTATTTTGCTGCATCATCAAGGGTTATCTCCATCTTTCTTTTAGTCTTATGTACAGTCACCGTTGCCAAGTAGTTAAGAGCCTTTGTCATTTATGCGGAAGATCATTAATTCGAGACCCTGCATTGCAAATTCACTGCTTATTCTCGTTGGGAAAAGGAAGAAGTTGCCTACAGTTCCCCACTAGACTAGATAAATGCAATGAAACGCCCTCGCCCGAGAGTAACCATCATTGCGTCTTGGTATTAATTACAACGGATATAAAACTCCAGTATGTGGCATGATATTCAGCAACTAGATTCAAGAAGAATGTTCTTTCTATATTTAGAACCCAGTGATCGAAGAATTTGGTTAGAATAGCATTTTATCTAAAAGCTAGATCATACCGTGCATACCTTGCAGAATAGAGTTAATATTTGAGTTTGTGTGCATGTGATCATCAGCTACTTGATCGCTAATTATGATAATGCCCACAGCACACATCGTTTCGGGCAGAAGATGTGTGCACTCCCACAGCTTTCCCCTTTGTTTTAATACAATTATTAATTAACAAAATCTTAAATGTTATAATATTTACTATGTATTAAAAATAATATTTAAATGAAGAACTCGATGGTGTTTGGTAAACTCGAAGACGAGGCAACTGTCCGAAGTCTGATCTTTGAAAGAACTTCGACGAGCCCGAAGACGGTTAACTATATGTATATGAAAATATTTGAGCTGCTGTAAAAGCTGACATCGATCGCGCTGTTGTTCTAGAAATATTTTCTCCTCATAAATTCATCGCTTTCGTCCTCCCTATGATAAAGATTTTTGCCGACATCATGAGTTTTGCAAGTATTAATGAGCCACATAGAACGTGGAAAAGTGATGCCGAAGATCACTTCCAGTAATCAGAGCTGGATTGCTATTATAACTCTGCTCACTCTGCAATTACAATTGCTCAATGATCAAAATTTATTTGATAAAAGCTCATACTTGCAGATCTAAACATGAAAAGCCAATGTTACCACCAAGTCGAGAGAAGAACTTTGACAGCCATCCGCACAGCTACGAGGTAAATTGTTTAAAAATCAGGTTCCGAGGCTTTAAAATTGGAGAAATCAATGCAAGGGGACGTCCGACTCGTACTACGTGCCTGATCCCCGATTGGCTATTGGCCCGATGTCGTGGATCACGTTAATTGGCCGCCATGTGTCACGCTTAACGCCAAGCCTTGATTGGATTTGGGGGCAGAGCGTTGCGCAGATACAGCCTTCACTAAATTTGTACAAGAAAATGGATGAATAAAATTACGTCCGAGAAGAGGCATTGCAGCCATCCTTAACCCAAAATGAAGATTAACTACAGACAGCCCGTGACGTCATATACAGAGTGGCGCATAAGTAACGCACCCTTATTTATTACCGCAATATACACTGGGTATCTGTGGACAGGATACGACATGTGAATAAACTTTAAGAGTTCCTCTATCGTTTGCAATTATCCCTATCGTTATACCTTTCATAGTTTATTTATTAATAATTTTTTAAAAGGGTGCGTTACTAATGCGCCACCCTGTACAAACGTGCATTTATCGCAAGGGGAAAATGACTGCCTGTATAATTCAAGTTTCAGAAAAGGTATTAAAAATATGGTATCACAGTTGTATTCTACACAAATATCATGAAATTCGACATCATTTTTGAAGGCTTTCATTGAAGCGAGCAATCGAATATCAGGCTGGAGGACGTTATCGCTATATTGAGGCAGAATTAAAAGTAACCATCACTGAGGAATCTCTAAAAAGAAGTATAAATTAATCTTTCTCCCCATCTCCACATGAAGATGTACATGTACATCAATAGAAGAGGCAAATTTTAAACGAATCACACATGGTAACAGACAAAAAAAATTAAATTCACTTCGACAAAGGTATAAAAAAGCTGCGACTGCTTGGCGCTTTTCAATAATGCTATGTAAAAATATGTATAATATATGTAAGTTAAGTTGAATTCTGTGGTGAGGTTACACACCCAATATTCCACGCCAAGTGCATGGTTCACCAAGAAAAGCATTTTTCAAGTACGAGAAATTATTCATCAAAAACCATGCCCATGAGAAAATGGCTCTGATATAAAAAGTTTCATGAATTCATGGCTCAGGAAAAGCAATTTATTTGAGGGCTTTCAAAAACCTGCAAGTCGCAGATGCCGAGGAGGTTCGCCAAACTGATTTCGAATTGTTCGAAGTTCGTTTAGGGCCCATGAAGATGCCGCAAAGTTCGTTTACGATTGCACTCAAAAGAAACCAAACTTTCGAACCTTCAACTTAAAACTTGAGATCCGGTCCATAGACGGCAGGAGAACACGGCTGATAAGATTTGAACTTTGGTGACGGCGAGAAGAAAAAGAAAGAGGTCATTTCATCGCGCAGAGTTCCAGAAATTTTATCAAATATAGGTCACAGAGCTCGGCCGGAGCGTAATTGAATGCCAACGGTGATGGCCTCGTTCAGTACCCCGGGTATTGAAGACTTCACTGTCCGCACAGTACATAGCATTCTATTTACAGCCCCATTAGTCTCTCTGTACCAACTTCGTTAACTTCGATAAGTACGCGAGGTATTGAAAACCACTTACAGCACTATATGTCAGCACGGTAAGTGTGCAGTGTTCTATGCACAGTACCCTCAGTCCCTCTGTGGTGCATGTGATGATTAGAAGTCTGTGAATAGACCACATGTACGTACATCCCTGACCAAATCTTCATTTATACGAATACGACATAAGATTTTTAACGCAAACTTGAAACTTTTTTAACCTCTTCATGAAACATTATTTTACGCAATTTTCTTCAACTTCTATGCACGTAGACTTCCAAGTTACACCAAGACAAAACATATGAGCCAGATTCAGCTCATAATCAATGACGGGATCGATGATGATAACTCAAAGACAGGTCCATAATTCACTTAAAAATACGCCAATCGATCAGAAAATGAGATGGTCAGGCATCCCACACCACCACCGATACCAGCACAAAAAAAGGGTAAATGCCATAACGTTTCACAAGGCGGCATTCGCATAGGCCATTTCCCTCTCCAGCATCGAAGGCCCAAATGTCAGTGTGGTTAGCTGAGCAAAAAACAAATCAAAGACGGATAGGAGAACGGAAGGTCCATAGCAAGTCATCGCTGAGGGCGAAGTCACAAGAGCAAGTCACAAGGGCAAGTCACAAGGCTGTGTGCACCGAGTGCTACACGCTTTAGGTAGCGGTGATAAAATATGCAGGAAAGGTTCATAGTGACGCGTGTGTGGGGAAAGAATCTGGAGGAATTATCCTCAATGTAATAGAGTCAACATTAATCTTTTCTCATTCTAACCAACATACTCGTCCTTTGGCCGAATGATACGCATTTCTCACACCACATTTAGGAGGGCGAAATTCCTTAGTTTCTAACACTACGACGGATGAAACTGAAGTTCAATATTCAATTCAAATTTAAAGTCAATTGTAGGAAGCAATATTGAAAATACCAAACAATATCTGGATAAAATTATTAAAAATACAAATCATTAAATAAAATCAAACTGGATCATAAAAATTGAGTTTGTGACTGCTGGTTAATCAGCAGAATAATGAATGTGACTAAATATGGCTCACGTCGCAGTCAAAGCACGCTCCGAGCAGCGCGCTCGGTCGCCTCCCTCTGCTATGCCAAGGGAGCTGCTGTGTATAGATAGGAGCTCTGCTAGCTGATAGGTACTCACTTGCTTCGCTCCTAATTTTTAATTCAACTAAATTTTAAGTAAGATTAATTCAAATAAATTAAATAAAATTATAATTGATATTATATAATCAATTGAAATGTAATTAAATTCTAACTCAATAACATTTTAATTAAATTACATTATGATTAATCAAATTTTTAACTAAATTTGAAAAGTGATAACCTAGGCTCAAACCCACATAAACGCTGGAACAAAGGCATGCTACCAGTAAATAGACATCGACTTACATTTTTTAACTAAGATCTGTCTCCTCGACGGAGTTTGGAAGTACCACTAGGGGACAAAATTTAATTCACTGAAACGAAATCTGCATTCTTTTGCAGCCTAGACGAAGTACATATCAGGGAAAACTTTAGCGTTTGTGCTAACTAGGATCTGAGTAATGGAAATTTTTCCAGCTTAGCTCACAAAATTTGAGTCGCTCGGTTGTCAAGAAGGATTGAGTTCGCTTGCACGAGTCAGCGTCGTCTGGAATTTTGAAGTTATTTTCTTACAAGAAATTCCCACCTTTCGGGAATTTACTTATAAATAACGTAGTAGAAATCGTTGTAGTAACGTTGTAGAAACGTAGAAATTCCCACCTTTGCGGAAATTTACTTATAAATAACGTAGTAGAAATCGTTGTAGTAGCGTTGTAGAAACGTAGAAATTGCCACCTTTGCGGGAAATTACAAAGAAATCCCCCTGGCTCTCTTTGTGTAAACTAGAAAATTTTAACTCCTGTTATCTTGTCTAACCTTTCACCGTATTGTAAAAACAGGTGGAAAATATATTCGCTTATAAAGAAGAAAATAAACACCATAAAAGCACCTTAAGAATTCTCTTCTATGCACAGAAGAGCACAACATTAGCATCGTGTAAGATGCGTGCTCTTTAAGTTAATACACAGAGTCCAAATATCGTGACCTTAAAATGCCGGTCAAAAGTCACACCTTAAAGGAGAATCAGCGCCGGCATGCATAAAACAAACAGGCGATCGAGTATCTATTTTGAGACGGTGATCTTGCGGCGTTCTGAACGACGGCCGTTCCATGTATGGGCGTATCAAGGATACCGTAGAGCAAGAATGAGTGCAACGGTACCCTTTATAACGGATGACATTAGGACTGCGACAGCATTTCCTTACGGGCTTATTTTTTCTTCCGGACGCTCTCGATTTCGACGACATTTAAGTGGACAATAGCGATGACTTGACAGTCCGTAAATATGCGGAGGCGGCCCTCTGTCTCTTGATGATAGATTACGCTTCAGAGTGAAAAGTCCCAAGCTAACTCTAGATGGAACGGTAAGAATTCGAATTTGCTTAAATTAAAATTCCAGGAACAGTGAGAATTGTAATTTGCTATGACATAAATTCCACTTTTCTCCGCTTTGCTCTCACGGCATCTCATTCATATCAACATTTCTCTACGAAAAATATTCTTTGTGGGAGGAACGTGAGAATAAAGACTGTGATAACTGACCCGATCGATCAAAGTTTGGTTTAAGAGTTCAAAAAATTAACGAATGAATGTTTAAAACGCAATAGTCAATCGCAATAGTTTTAACTCAAATAGTGCTTTCAACAAAAAGCGAAGCCAAGATGAAATTAGATAAAGTTTATCATCAAATATAAGTTTTTATACTTTTCATTTATTTGTGATAACCCAAGGAAAACGTGAATAACTAAGCCAGAGTCTCTCGACGAGCCACAAACAACTTCATCCTTTCACAGAATGTCAGCACTACAGAAAAATCATAACCTAATTCCTAAAAGGTTAGTCATGACATATTTCCTTAACGCTTCAACATCTTTAAAGCGTCTCTAATGAAATAAATGTAATTAAAATAAAATGTATCTTACACAAGTACCACGCTTCTACAAGTTTTGAAGCAATTCTAAAATTTACGTTGGAACCCCATTCTGATGAATATTTTATACTGAGAGGAACATGTAGAACACAAATGTCATTGAAAGGATGCAGTTTCTTCAGCTTGAGTCAAAACATTTAGAATCTTGGAAATACTGTGCATTTGTGTAAGAACCTACGTCATGGTGACTAGAACAGTGCCATACCAACAAAGGCCCGAATAACAACATGAACAAATGAGCTTCAGCTTCAGTTTCAAATGAACTGAATGCTAGAGCCTGATCCTGCTCACACACAGCAGAGCGGACTCGATATCTGGTGTCAGAGCAGACAGAGAAAACTCGGATTGACTGGGATTGCAGAAGCTAATTAATGATCATCCGACTGAATGGGTCGTTCAAAAGTCAGACACATCTTAATTGGGCGGCGAGATGAGAGCGCACGCGCCCTTTCGGGAGCACGCGTGCCTTGATTCTTCCGTCTGCTTGGCTTTAGCGCTTCCTTGAAACAAAACCGTAACTCTCTTGGTCGTCAGCACATGTGTACCTTTTGGCAGAGTACCTTTTTTACACGCGTACCTTTCAACTATCCACAAGTGGTTCTTCCTTGTTTTACTACTGTTGGACTCTAGCGCTTCCTTGAAACAAAACTCTAGCTCTTCTTGATCATTGGCACACGCGTACCTTTCGGTAGAGCTCTGTCAACTATCCCGGAGTAGATCTACCTCGTTTTAGTAGCCATGTGTTCTTGGACACAGTGCCACTAATTCGGAAATAACCTTCCGCCTAACAAATGTGGAGATCCTCTAGCAGCCAAGCTGCTACGGCGCGCCCATAAGTTGTTTAGTCGAGTGTCAAGCGTTCGCTACATTTCCTTGTAATAAAATATTCATTACGTGTCATGAATACGTTGAATCTGTACATTTTTATCATTAAATCGACGGCATGAACTGTGCGCTGAAGCGTACAAAACCAAATTACTGAAACCATGTTACGTTTTTTTTATCACATTTTGTGAAAGCACTTTGCGTATATGCAGCAACCTTAATTTATTATTATTTAAATATTACTGGCAACGGATTGCTTAAATATTCAGAACCTAGAATGAACGTTGGCAAATTGCACAGCGGTGTCAGTGGAAACAAAAGAACTTTTTAAAATGTCCTAATGATTAAAAGAAAAATCTATGAAACTTTCACGATAAGAATTTTTCTGTATTTTCAGCGGGCAGATAATGTTCGTTACATGGAAACTTTGATTCTTATATATATTCAGTGAAATAGAATTTTATGGATTGAGTGTTTTAGCGCATAAGATGAGCAATATTGTTCGTCTCTGAACGCATGATGGAGTAGAAAAATTGCTCGCACAATTTTTCCTTTCTATTTAATAAATTCAAGAGCAAATACGCCAAAGTTTTAGGCACAAAATCTTGAAACAAGACCGGACAAGACTTTGTTTACGTGTGTAGTTGTGTCGCTTGGAAAAAAGTGTCCCCGTTGTAACCTTTCCTGCCAAGGCCTGAGTGAGCGTCCACGTCAGTTAAATCATTTTGTGTCCACGCACGCCATACAACCGTGAACACATGACAACCTCTCATAAAATAAATTTGTTCGATGGACTTATAGTAATGACTTTTACTTCACGGAATGCCGATAACATAAATAACTCCGTGCCATAGAAGGCATTCAAAGAAACATTATTCATAACCGTCAGACATTTGCTTTTATTTAACATTTATTCGAAGAGATTACTTTTTATGCAAGAGTAGTCTTCACGCGGAGATCACGTTAGCTGATTAAATCTCTTACCTAGAGAGGTTTAAATAACAAGAACTCAGGCATTTTCCAAAAAAGTAGCAAGCTAATTTACATCCAAAGATGTAACTTCTCAGCTCTAGATTTGTCCGCGAATAAAGACCGGTTAACCGAATTTGATGTTTCTCAACACCTTATGATTTTGCAATCACAATAAAAAAATGCAAGCAATACGAGCGTATCCCAGCTACGGCACTGGACGCCGACGCTGAAATCGAGAACGGTCGAGCCGACCGACGCTGAAATCGAGAACAGTCGAGCGAACCGACGCTGAAATCGAGAACGGTCGAGCCGACCGACGCTGAAATCGAGAACGGTCGAGCCGACCGACGCAGAAATCGAGAACAGTCGAGCAGATCGTTCTCGTTTTCAGCGCTGGCATCCAGGGCCGTAGCCGGGATACGCCCGGCTCTACTTCATGACCTTCAGCACAACGGGTCCTGAGTCCTGCATAAAAACTGGGCAGGTGGTTCGAGCTGATCGCGTGGCTTCTCTGTAAGCGCATACCGTTCACTAAATGGAGGCAAACGTGATGATTCAGAATAAGTTTGCCTGATTCAAAATGAGGTCCGACTCGTGGTCTCATGCTCGAGCACTGCTCAGAAAGTCAGACAGTGCTGCGGTTAATAGAATTTGTACATTGTATAAATATATGGTGTTTAAATAAAGCTTTCAAGTATAACATTTGTGTCTAAATTCTTTTGAAAAATGCGCGTTATGTGCGTTTAAAATACGCGTAATCGATAAAGGTAAAATCCTCAATAGTTGCTACGCTTTTACGTAAAGATTCCAACGCGACACTACACTGCTGCTGAACATTTCGTGTGCGTGCGTGTGTGTGTGTGTGTGTGTGAGGTGCTGTCGCTAGTATTTTCCAAAGTAGCTAAAAGCCTTAATTGAATTACATCGAATAAATATAAGCACAATAATCTGAATTAACCTTTAACTGTCCAAACTTTTCACTCACATTCCAAACATCACAACCACCGCCATTAGACTGTTGCTGGCATCAGGTTATCCCCACGATCAAAATGACATGAAACTGCCCCCCGGCAGAAAACCTAAAAAATTACAGTAGGGCACAAATTCGACATGAAATAAAATGTGTTAGAATTTTTAGTGAGTGTGCCATATATGGCACGCGGGGCAGTAAGGGCGGGTAATATGCTCTTAGGTTATATTGTGGGGTCAACTTTTTTATTAAGGATAAGTGAACTTTTTATGTACTTGCCTTCGGACAGATTATCATCATAATTAACGCAACTTGAAACATCATTTTTCTTTTGCATTCATTTATACTATTTACTTCAAATATTTTTCTAATTACTTTCTCTTTGTTTTGTACCTCATCAAAATTCCATGTTTTAAATCTGTTTTCACGTTGAACTTGACTATCTTGGTTGTTTAATAAAATGAAGTTAATTATCATCGTTTATTAATGCATGATAGTTTTGCCTTCTGTTATTTTTTGTTTTCATATCCCACAGAAAGACGAATCCTTCCCACCGAACTCAGTGTACGATAGCCTCACAACAAAATTTACGTGAATTACATGAAGCCATCTTCGACCTACGATCTCGATGTAGTATGAAACTGCTAAAAGTTATATGAGTGCAAATTTTCAATTTATTTCCATTGACACCTTAAAACAAACGTCTCGTGAACCAATCATGTCTTGATATGCGTTAGTACGAAATTATTTGTCACCTCTAGGAGGCAATGATGCTGCGATACCACGTTCCAATTAAAGCCTTAAATTTACAAATACACGCGTTGTTAAAGAGAGCGCGTTTATCCCATTACCGCCTAAGTGGATTTCAGAATCCTCTCTCATAAACAGCTCTAATATATTTTATTCCCTGGGAAATTTGTGTCCTAGTTTGTTCTTCGAAGTTCATTGTCGAGTGACAGTTTCTTGCTCATCCTGATATCGGTGACTACTTCACGCCGGTGTCAGTTAAATGATAGTGGGTTGTGATAACGGTAATTTGAGTACGTTATCACAACTACTACAACTACTATCTGACGTAAAAGGGTTAAGCGACACGACCAAATTCACTTCAACACTAGGAACTGATCTCATTTCGAGCCCTAGGGCCAAACCACAGAGAAGGGAGCACAGTGACGGAAGCCTCTTTCTGAGCCTAATTTCTGCCTTGATTTGACCTCGACGTGTATGCCAGGAATTCCGCTAGGCTCAACAAAAGGCAACCTTACGAACAACAGAGAACACGATCAAATAAAACTGACTTCCTACAGTTCAATTATACTGATGGCCAAGCACTATTCCAGAAAAGTACGTTTAAATTTAAAAGACATTTGTTCTTCGATATATGAGCATTGATAACGTGCATAAATAAGAGTATCTGGAGAACTATAATATGTATTATACAAGAAAGGTTACGTTTCAAAAATTGAGTTTTAATGACACGACCAAAAAAAGGATGTTCGGGACCGAAATGAGTTAGAATTCAATGATAAATGAGCTCAAAGAGCATGACATGAATGATTCATTCTAATAAGAAGGAAATGCAGGGCTGAGGCAGCTAAGTATCATGTTATAAACGTAAGTTACTGCGGCTCTCATTCTCCCAACGCAAGAAGAAGGTATACGATATTCGCGAGAATAAAATACAAACGGATGCCCAAGCCGTAGCAAGCATTACTTACTCCCTTCATTTCACTTGCTTCCTCGTTTACTTCTTATGCTTTGGTAAATTTGTAGATAAAAGGTATTATACGTAATTATTAGATGTAATAAAAAATATGGAATGTAATAAAATAAAACCAAACCCACAAATATAAAATATACACACGAGATAATCAATGAAGAAGACGGAATAAAAAATAAGGCTTTCCCCAACACATAAAAAATATATATTATTAGTAATATGCAGAGCACAACATGTTATGAGCTTTCACTCTTTAACGAACAAATCGAGTTTATCAGCAGTTTTGCTCAACAGACGCTGCATGTCATGAGACATATGTCTGCCCTTCAATTTAGCGAGTGTTGTTCTCTGATTTACCAAGCATAAAAATAATTCAACAGATGTTGGGAACGCGATCAATAATAATTATTGATGCTCGCACAGCACGATAACTGAAGAAGCTGCTGGCGAATTTTCGGTGCTTGAAAAAGAAAGCGCCAGATTGTAAAATTTCCAGATACGTCATTTAGTTGTAAAGTATTACACGTTGAATAAATAAAATTAATGTTAACAGCAGTTTTTAGGCTTCTGATGAGTATTTTTAAGCTTAAAAGTAACATTAACGTGCGACAGCAGCACCCATGTTTCAGCCAAAGAAGCGTACCATGTTGTAATGAACATTTCCCAGCTGAAGGTAAACTGACACTAAACATGAACATGAACACCAATTTCAGTAGTTCGGTGGCAAAACTCACTAGCGGCAGATCAAGGAACAAAATGCTTGAACGTCAGGGAAATGTTGAATTTACTCCAAAAAAAGTTTGTGAGGAATACGAATAACCGAGATCTTGAACGTAAAACGACAGAGAAATGTTGAAGATAACCTCAAAAAGTCTGTGAGGAATACAAACAATGAAGACCTTGAACACAACACATCAGGGAAATGTTGAAGGTTACCTCAAAAAGTGGTTACCATCAGGGAAAGGGAAGGCTACCATCAGGGAAATGTTGAAGGTTACCTCAAAAAGTTTCTGAGGAAGACAAATAACAGAAACTTTCAACATAAAACGTCAAGGAAATGTTGAAGTTGAACTCAAAAAGTCTGTGAAGGAGACAAATAATGAAAATCTTGAACATAAAACGTCAGGGAAATGAAGTTAAACTCAAAAAGTGTGTAAAGAATACAAATAACGGAGACCTTTAACGTAAAACGACAGAGAAATGTTGAAGTTAAACTCAAAAAGTCCGTGAGGAAGACAAATAACGGAGACCTTGAACACAAAACACGTGGGTACCGAGACGGTAGGAACGCTGCTTGTACACCGGCTGTACAAATGGCAAAGGACATCCTGACACGATGTATTTCTTATTCTTATAATGCGAGGAAATTTTGTAGAGCTACCGAGTTAATTCACAACATATCACCATAAAATTTTATGGTACAGACTTGACACGCCTCTATTATCTATGTAATGCAACGTAAAATTATTTCCATTCTATTAGTGCTATCAATTTGCACAATTGTTTAAGTAATCCACACAGCCCATTTCTTGTACAGTTGAGATCTACTGGCTCACGTGCACACTTTGATCTCTCATACACTACATTTAGCAGATCAATATTACTCTCACGTGCGAGAATTAGTTCAAGTCTTCAAGAACTGAGAGAGTAACGATTACTAAATACCGAGATAAAGCAAGGGGAGATTAGTAAAGGATGGTTAGAGAGCAAAATATCGCTGGAAATGGTGTGACCGCTTGACACAACCGTTAATTGTCCATTATTTAGTCTGCACTGCAATGCATGTAATTAGAGCAGTGGTTGCTAGGTAAATTTTCCGTTATTTAGCCTGCACGGCAATACATGCAATTAGTGCAGTGGTTACGTGGGAAATTTCCAATTAGTGCAGTGATTGACTGCGAATTTTCCCATCATCAGTCGGAAGAGTACACAGGAGAATTTAGTTGACCGAGAGCAATTGCTTTACCGTGCATAATTTGGAACATGTTAAGTAAAACTGTGAATTATCTGCAGGTATGCAGTAGTAAAAAGATAATTTTAGGTGAAGCCCCAGCGTCGAGCAAATAACATTCCTACGCTGCCTTTCTCCAATTTTTGCTCTTCCTTACAATTAAAAACGAATAAAAAAGATTCACATCTCAACAGGTAGTTGAGAAACTGCATGCTGAGATGTCGAATTCGATGTAAAACTTAATCTTCATAGGTGCTGAAAAAAATGACTGAAAAGAAAAAAATTGTCAGTAACAATAAATCCCATTTATCTTCAACCCAAGGAAGCTTTGCAAGCCTTCACCTCATGACCTCACATTTTCCCCCTGGGAGCGCCAATTCCCATATCTACAATAGTTTTGTTCTACTGAGGAGGACTGTCACAGAGGTAAAAAACTGCTCTAGCGAAACAAAAACTGCAACACAGCTTCTTAGTGTGAAACTTCTGTGGAAATGATCTACAAGTGAGTACGCCAGTACAACTACAATATTTCTCAATTCAGGGTCGAAGAAGCCAGAGCACTAAAGAAAAAGGTTTAAGCTTTACGCCAAATCGAACGGAAAAAATAACATTGTAAAACAACATACCATCGAGGAAGGAAGGCAGTAAGGAAGGAAGGAAGGAAAGATGGCAGGAAGGAAAGAAATGCAGGAAGGAAGGCAGTAAAAAATGGCTTCACTTATAATTTCTAGACTGTGAAGAGTGCTCCAATGTTGCAAAATGAGCTGAGAAGCAGAGAACCGCACCCTCAGTTTCCACGGTCGGAGCCATATAGGCGACCTATACTATACTACAGCGGCCGCTCGGAAGGTCAGGCAGGCTCTGCAAGCGCGCTTAACCGTGACACCGAGAATGCAAATGTCAAATTCCTCGTTCTTGCCCAAAAGCAGGTTGACAATAGCAAGGATTTCGCTATTTTTTCGTCGGAAGTGCGTAAAATCCCCCCAGGATCACGGGGTTTAAAAATTAGAAACGCTAGCTGCAATTGAGGTGACATTTTGCCGTAAAATAGAGAGTATCGTGAAATTTCATCAATGAACCATAGAGGAAACGTGACATTGAATTTAGGGAGTAAAATAGACAGGATCGTGAAATTTCATCAATGAACCATAGAGGAAACGTGACATTGAATTTAGGGAGTAAAATAGACAGGATCGTGAAATTTCATCATTGAACCATGCAACAAAGGTTGAAGTAAATTTAGTTTTCGTTGTGATGCCAAAGGTATGAACATTGTACATTCAGTTGACGCTGTACCCGTCATGGTTGAGCGGCTTCAGATAAATAACCATCATCATCATTTAAAAATTGTAATTATTCGAACATTATGACATCATGTAGAGTTATTATATACCATCCAAATAAAGTTATATCAGAGTTATCATAATATACAATTGGAATAGATTTATTTTCGGTTCTGAAAGTATCACGTACGTTGACGCGTACTTGAATTGAGAGGGAGAAATTGAGAAGTCATCTAGCACCCCAAACCAATAGACGTTACAATACCATGCACATTTGGCTCTTAAAATATGTGTTATTTTCGAGGCTTGTTATGATTTAACATCCATAACATGGAATTACACACAACGACCATAACACACCCATAACCTCAAATTCACCGCTGACATGCTAAATGAATATCATGTTCATCACTGAGACACAACGTCGCCATAACCGAAGCCTTATAATAGGAACATGTGTATTATGTTAACAGGAATATGTGCATTATGTTAACAGGAATATTTGCATAATGATAATAGGAATATGTGCATTATGTTAACAGGAATATGTGCATTATGTTAACAGGAATATTTGCATAATGATAATAGGAATATGTGCATTATGATAATTGGAATATGTGCATTATGTTAACAGGAATATGTGCATAATGATAATAGGAATATGTGCATTATGATAATTGGAATATGTGCATTATGTTAAAAGGAATATGTACATTATGTTAAAAGGAATGTGAACAATATGATAATGCGGACAACAGTGGTGAAATTCTCGTTGCGTATTCAGGAGCGAGCAGACCCTGGCGCATCAATGTTCGGCCTGTCTCAAGTCACCTACAAAATGAGGGAGCTTGGTTATATTCACGACTATTAAATGATGGCATCAGCTGCTATTTTCCTTGGCTGTTAGTGCGTCAGTCTCCATTTACTCAAGCTTCACCACTCTGCACACCCACATACGTAGTGTACGTAGAACACAACTCCAAAACCAGGTTACATGCGAACTCAAGCCATTCGTGATTTTGTTCCATTGGATAACCTTTACACAGCAGCACGTACCGAAGCCCTGCAGGAGTAAGAGCGCCAGCAAGAAGGACGTCACGTGAGCGTTTCGGGTGAGCGAATCAAACAACACAGCGAAGCACAGCACCGTTCAAAGGAACTCGTTTGCGAACAAAGACTGTGAATGCAAGCAAAATTCCCCCGAGTCAAGTAAAATTACTCTTTAGCACTGGGTGCATAAATCTAAAACTAGGAAGACAAAATCCTCCTTTGGCAAACAACTCATGATATAACCAAAGCGCGTAATGTAAGGTGTTGGTAAAAGTTGGGTTTTGATAATGGTTGTTAAATTATTCTTTAGAACAGGGTGCATAAATCTAAATCTAGGGAGATAATATCCTCCAATAGCATTCAACACATAAATTAAAAGCCCATGAAATCCTTGTAGGAAACTCAGCCGCTTTAATGTTTAACTAGTTTTTCGATCACCAATCTAATACGATAAAAACTCAAAATATTCTGTCTTCTCTCACACATGAGCTAAAATTTTACATTAAATTTTTTTATGTTGATTTTAAAAATAACACTTTTAGATTAACTTTATCGAAGGTTTTTTCACTGAACATTTGTCCTTAATAAGTCTCACTGTAAAGAGAATTTGTATTGCTCAAGATTTACCTTCCCGGTGATTTAAAATGCCACTGGAAAATTAATTAAAATGATTGAACGTAAATAATAAGTCTCCTCTTCCGCCGTTGAACTAATTTTGATAACATATTACTAACAAAAACTACACAAGCATAAATGAAATTGAGCTCATTCCCACTTCATCAACAAACATCGAAGTTATGCTCTAATTTCGTACGTTTGTTCAGTTGCGTGCTAAATAGTAGTTAACGAAATAAAATGAACAAGTAATTACGGTAACAGGTTCTTGTGTATCAATTATTTCTGGAGCACTCACCTATTAGAAAATTGCTAGCTCTAGCTTTGCACACATCGTATATGCTTGAAAATGAAATATTTCTTTGATAAAGCATTAATGAATGAATTCCAAACCGGAAAATAAAAAGAAATTTCCATTTTTCAAGAGTATAACGGAAAGAATTAACAAGACTCATCCCAAACTAAAAAATAAATATCTGATAACCCATTAACGTCAATTTTTTAAGAGTATAGTAGAAAGAGTCAACAAGACTCACCATGAACTAAAAAATAATCAAATTGTCCATCAGCGAATGAATTCTTAATTGAAAAACGTCAGCTTTTCGAAAGCATAACAGGTAAAATTAACAAGAATTACATTATTCTGACAGCAGTAAACAAGTGGTAACAAACGACCAGACAGTAAATCAGAGAATAAGATCCTTAATAAATAGAAAAAGTCAGTTCCCCAAAAGCATAGCACGAAGAATAAACAAGACTCGCCATATACAACAGCGGTGCGCAAGCGGTAACAAACGACCAGACGGTGCATCAGAGAATAAGTTCCTTAATAGAAAAAAGTCAGTTCCCCATAGCAGGAAGAATTAACAAGACTCGCCATGTACAACAAGAGGGGCAGGCAAGTGGAAAAGCCAGAGTCACATGAAGCGACCAAAGAGCCTCAAGCTACACTCTCTGTAGCGCGCACTCGCGCAAGGCCACTCAAGTCTTCCAGATCTCCGCTGAGGAGCGCGCTGGCAAGGAAGTACGGCAGCTCTTAGAACCATTTCAAGAACTCGAGTTCAGTGCTATTTAGTCCATTAACACTTTTATCGAATTTGGTTAAACTGAAGTTTTATGTTCAACTCAAATTTAAAGTTAATTGCAATTTAGCAATCATTTACTAAAATAGCAATCATTTCCTATGTCATGCCTTCATTTAGCTTTAATTAAGTATTTATGAAAATTGAGTCTATGACTACTGGTCCGTCTGAGGCTTGAAAATCCCCTCCGTGGCCACCGGTGGCGCGAGTTGCGGTGAAAGTGTTCAACCATTTCAAGAGCTCGAGTTCAGTGCTATTTAATCCACTAATTTAGAGGCATCCTTTGCTAGTCCGAGCAAACTAAAAAATTCCTCAAAACGAAAAACAGGGAATAATACAACGATCTCGCGGGGCATCTAGCCTATTATATTACGGTAAATATGAAGACGTATTTAGTCTACAGTACTCTCTGCAATTTATTTGAATGTGTAAGAAAAATCGTCCCAGCATAGTTATAACAGAAGGCTATTACCCATGGATAATTATAAATTTAACGTAAAATTATAGCTAGGTAATTTGTAGAATAAAATTTTCTCAGAAAATTGCACCATGCGTGATATGTTGCGCATGTGTAGGATCAGGGCTGTGTATTTTTCAAACCTATTTATAAGAGGGTAGGAATTTTGTATATTTCCTAAACATTTTCTAAAAGCACTGCCCATATGCTTCCTTCAATGTAAACTCACTTTTTTCTATGTACATGCGACTACCTTCATTAGAAAACATAGTCGCACCGACCACTTCATTAGATTTGTGTCATCATGATGCAGGGATCTAGTGCAATGCAATAAGTATTTAATATCTGTTGCATCGATGAAATCATTATGTTTGAGCTGTCATACACGCTGTTGTATTTATAACACCTAAAACATTTAAAAGAATGCTTTACTCCAATCAAGCCTGAGACATATCATCTTGTGCCCTGGATTTTCAAATGCTTTATAACTAACACCAGTACGCAATGACGGTTACCCCCGGTCAAGACGGTACCCACTTGCGACACCTGGGTAGAGTTGGGAATTGTGGCTGAGTTCCCATTCCCAACGGGGAGAAATCACCGGATGGCACTATCGGGATTCAAACTTCCGACACCTTCCCGTGAAGGGCGCGTTCTGAACCAGATGTTGGTTCCTGTCTTAACCAACAGAACAAAGTCAGTGTCAAACATGGACACGAGCAAAAAGTTTCTCAGGACTAGCGAATGCCGATTCCATTCAAATTCAACATGAACTTCACAGCGATATCGTCTATACTCAGTCTAGCTCTCTCTACCAACTCAACGACTTTGGACCTGGATGTAGTACAAAAGGCCAAGGTTTCCTAAATATATTTGATGTGAAGATGGCATATTGCCGAACAAGCTAATCAAATACGGCAAAGAAAGCACAGCCCAAATTTATGACACATCAAACTTAAATTAAGCATTAAGGCATGATAAAACATTTTCCGCCGATTCCTTTCTCTGGAAGAAAGACAAATTCATGTTTCCTTTGTTAGCACTGTTTAGTACAAGGCTTGAAGAGTCAGTCATTCTCTCTTCAGAGTCGATACAAAACAAGCCGAAGCACCTAGCCAAGGCAGACAAAGAACTGAAAGAACAAAAATAACAGTATTAATCTGACAAAAAAATAAAGCGATTTTACATTCATAACACAAAAATACACCAACACTCTCAAAGTGCAGTGAGCTCATAGTCTTAAATTCAATGCTTCGTACTTTCTTCTGATGTGAACAATAGCAACAGTAGTTAATTAATAATGCTCGGTGGTAGCTGCGTGTCTTTTGAAAAAGAAGCAAGTAGCAGAAAGGCCGCTTAAATAAATGAGTACTGTGATATGGCCATTACACAGAGCCCAAGCAAAACACTTGTCAAGACACTCTCTCATGGACCCTATCATTGTATGACTGAAGCAGACTTTCTCATGGACCCTATCATTGTAACACTCATGCATACCCTTTCATGGACCTTATCATTGTAACACTCAAGCATACTCTGTAATGCCCTATCATTGTAACACTCAAGCATACTCTGTAATGACCCTATCATTGTAACACTCAAGCATCCTCTGTAATGACCTATCATTGTAACACTCAAGCATACTCTGTAATGACCCTATCATTGTAACACTCAAGCACACACTTTCATGGACCCTATCATTGTAACACTCAAGCATACTCAATAACGACACTATCATTGTAACACTCAAGGATGCTCTGTAATGAGCCTCTCATTGTAACACTCAAGCACACACTTTCATGGACCCTATCATTGCAACACTCAAGCATACTCTGTAATGACCCTATCATTGTGACACTCAAGCATACTCTGTAATGACCCTATCATTGCAACACTCAAGCATACTCTGTAATGACCCTATCATTGTAACACTCAAACATACTCTGTAATGACCCTATCATTGTAACACTCAAGCACACTCTGAAATGACCCTATCATTGTAACACTCAAGCATACTCTGTAATGACCCTGTCATTGTAACACTCAAGCATACTCTGTAATGACCCTATCATTGTAACACTCAAGCATACTCTGTAATGACCCTATCATTGTAACACTCAAGCATACTCTGTAATGACCATATCATTGTACCACTGAAGCACACTCTCTCATGGACCCTAGCAGGAAACACATCAAGCTGCTTCAAATAAAAAGCAGACATTGAAATGAAGAGACCGTCATGTAGCATTCCTATTCATGGCCGCCATTTGCAGCTCTCTTCGCCCCAAACGAGGCCGTGTACACACGCACACATGAAGCGAGTCAAAAGCGTCTCCGTACCTACGCAGTGCGCAGACTCAATAATTCAGCGATGCCAGCTCACAGCTGACCTACTTCATGTCATCAAACAACGAACGTGTCATCTGCCCCAAATACTCGAACGGCTACGCATGTGTCGATCAGTAGTTCGTATAGTTTGTCAGCACAGCTTGCACGCGTTTTTTAAGAGTAAATCACGCACTTTCTTAGTCTCTTTAAGTGTAACGAGATTGATTATAAAGTATATATATATATATATATATATATATATCTATTTCGTTAGGTATATTAGGCAAAGAAGACAACTTCTTGACAAAATGTTTTGAGTGCCCCCCTACATTCCCAGAATGATAGCTCATAATACAAGGATCGATTAACTCTCATGAATTATTGGAACCACTGTTGGCGCCAAAATTAGGCCGGAAAAGCCTTGTATACATGCAGGGTGTCCATAAAAATGTATCCACTGACCGATGCATGTATGTATGATACAGATATACCATATCTCATAATTAAATGGTTCAGATATCAGATATACATATAGCTGGTATGATATGTATATATGGTTCCTGTATCACATTTACATATTTCGGTCAGTGGAGACATTTTTTGTTTACACTAAGTACAGTCGACCTCTTCGGTCAATATCCATCCCACGCTTGCTGTGCAAGTGCGTCTGTGAAGCGTGACGCACTGTATATCTAGAGACTGACCAGTCATGATGCTGGTCAGAGCCACGATACATCCTTGACCCTGTCACAGTCAGCGGTCAAGAACTGGATATTCTGACCGCTCAAATGACGCCACGAAAAGCGGGTGAACTCTGCCACGATGATTTCATGATCCCATTCTTCATTTATCGAAGGGTTCGCACATGGCTGTTGATGGAAGCGCAGGAGTTGGAACGGGTCAAAACCTGGATCGCAGTCTTGCGCTGGAGCTCTCAAGTTCTCTGCAAGCCCCTAAGGGATGCTCATAATTAAATGGAGAGCGGATCTCTGGTCGGTTAATGAATGCTTTATCTGGGCCAGACTAAAGGATTTGCCGTCACACAGTCACACCTGGGCCGACGGTGTGCTCCATGGTATGACTGTGGGTTCGTAGTGCAAGTGCCACTCACAGCCCGCACGTATGACCTCAGAGTGTCACTCACAGCCCGCACGTATGACTTCAGAGTGCCACTCACAGCCCACACTTATGAACTCAGAGTGCCACTCACAGCCCACACTTATGACCTCAGAGTGTCACTCACAGCTCGCACGCAGTGCCACTCTACCTTGGCTCGTCACGCATGACTGGCCTTAAACTACCTACGAAACTCATACTCTGACTAATTCCCAATTTAATACTGTTGCAATTTAATGTACGGTAAGACCAAATTCTTGTTATCAAAAATTGTACCTAAAGTAAATAATTCGGGAAAAAGCGAAAAATAATATTCTATGTATTTATATGAGCGAGCAATCCGAGATGAATCATAACATCAGCTAAAAGAAACAAAATTTTTCTGGGGATATTGAGTGGAAAAAATTTAGAAAAGGAATAAAATCTGTGGAGTCCAATTCTTTGACACTAACTTAATGTAGTTTTGGTCTAATTTCAACATTAATTCTGTTTTCAGTTAGAACTAAAACTTCCCGTTGTGATGTGATTCTCAATTGTATAAGATTACTTGGAATTTGGGCCAAGTGGGCATCAAAATATATCGACTGTGCCGGCAGTACATTGGTAGAAAGGATCTCAGAGCATTGGAAAGTTAGCTGTGATAATAGTTGCAATGTTACGGCAGCTTCAAAATTCCGTACTCATGCTCTCAACTAGGCTTATAAAATTACCTGTGATAACTTTCCAATTTAGACCATGGGTCTTGTTTAGTCGGCAAACGTGTTTTAGATTCATTGCACACTTTTAAGCGCAAGCTGTTTCTCAATAGCGAGTATAGTTCCTTCCCATTCCACATTCTCAGTGAGTCTATTAAGCCAAGGTTAGTTCACCAATGCATTTTGAAAAAAAAGTCATCTTTTATTTGCTTGTTTAGCTAGGGACCAGATTTATGCAACCATGTTTGTTTCCATAAATGCTTAGAATTGATTGTTAATTTTTATATTTCTGATTTTCGTGAGTTATCGTTAAATAAGAAGATGCGCTTCTATAGATAAGCAGAGGATGCAAGTAAAATATCTCAAAATCTGGGTGACAATAATTCGCATCAAACCCATTATTCATAAAGCAATAAGGCATTAGCAACAAATGCACAGTATCTCTTTTTTAAATGCATCTTGACTTAGTCTACGCTAAAATAGAATGAACGAAGAAAACGACCAAAATATACATCTTTCTCTTATTTGACAACATTTTTAAGCATTATGTTTTCTGTAGTATTAACACCAAACCCAACATTTCTTAAATGAAAAGCATTGGTAACAAAAACATTGTTTATCTGTCTCAAATGCATTCGCGTTATCCTGTATTCCAGCTGAACCTTATCAGTGTTTCCCATATATCGTTGGAGGCATTGACCATACCCCTCCCATCAAGGACTTTAGTAGCAGTGTCATACAATATTCCAATCCTTGTTCTGTCTTGCATCACACACCAGATCTTAGTTTTGTTCTTCACGCAACAATTGTGAAGATATATTTCCTCGTTTTTCAGATTTATCCAGCACTTTAGCAGTGTCATACAATATTCAAATCCTCGTTCTGTCTTGCGTCACACACCAGATCCTAGACCCTAGCTTTGTTCTTCACGCAACAATTATGAGGATATATTTCCTACGTTTTTCAGATCTCCCCACCCGATTGCGTGCGGTGAAAGGGGTGCTGAGAGAGGGCCATTACACAGGGCGACCTCGTCGGCAATTATTTCCCAGGCGGACTCCACAACTGGTCCAGTCATCTCTCGTGGAGGAAAATTGTATTGCACGCTCTTGGAGCACATAAAATAGCGACGATGATTCAAAAATAAAAGAATCGGAGGAACGTAACTTTAATTTTATTATCAGTTTTACGGTAACCATTGACAATAAACTTTCTTACACGCTTTTGGAGCACGTAAAATAGCGACGATGATGCAAAAATGAAAGAATCGGAGTCTCTTAACACAACTTTATAATCAATTTTACTGTAACGCACGAATAAATGTACTCGTATGTATATTAAATTTAGTAGTACTTTCTCGCTAAAACATGAGGGCTCGTGTTGAGTGAACACGCTAGAAATTACATCCACGTGATACTCACTTGTATTCACATCATCAAAGCTATAACATTTAGAAAAGAAAATCTGAAAACATTAGAACACAATACTTCATGTTAACAGATAGGAAAAGGTTTTCATTGCTTTTTGTTGTCATTAAACGTCGAATAAAAATGGTAGCATCCAGCATGCAGAAGAAGTGTACAGGATATGCTTATTATCATAGTCACAGAGCCGAGAACATCAGTAATTATGTACATCCGCAGACACAACAATGCCGCGTACTTGTAGGCACATTATCTGATAATAGAGTAATGAGAAGAGTAAATTTAGAAAACGATTTAGAAGAGTTAGCTGACCATTCATTACAAGATAGGAGGCATTCAAGTGAATCAAAAACTCATTAACTAAAATAATCATGAGGGAACAGACCCAAATATTTTCATCCACTTCGTATATTCAATCTGTCAATTGTTACATAAAACTGACAAGAGATAATAAGAGTTCAGGGGCAGGTACAGTGACGCTTATGTTGAAAAGCATAGATATGAGAACCGACCGAATGAAGCTTGCAGCAGCTTGGGCACAGCTGTTTTAGCTGTAGTTTTTTAAGCGTCACTCATTTTAGCTGCAGTCTTTTAAGTACGTCACTTACTTTAGCAGTAGTCTTTTTTAGTACGTCACTTATTTTAGCTGTAGTCTTTTAAATACGTCACTTATTTTAGCTGTAGTTTTAAGCGTCAGTTATTTCAGGTGTAGTCTTTTAAGCACGTCTCTTATTTTAGCTGTAGTCATTTCAGCACGTCATTTATTTTAGCTGTAGATTTTTCGCACGCCCCTTTTTATTCTGTGGTTACAGTTAGAGTAAATATTGTGAATTGGCATCACCCTACATATCATGTTGCCAAAGTGCACATTGTATATCGGTAATAGTTTGAGTGGTACTGCCAGCCGGTGAATTATTTTAAGAAAAGAAAGAAAAACCGTTTATTTCCAACGACGTTGCCTCATGAGATACAAGCCAACATATTGGCTTTTAAAAATTTCATAATCTAAGACGTCCTAAGACGGAACGGAAACAAATGACGGAAACTAATAAGTGATATTATTAACCAGTAGATTTTTAGAGAGAAATAATGAGTGGAATTGCCAATTTGTAAGGCTTTCAAAGAAATTTGATGAGTAGGATTGCTAATCGTTAAGGTCTTTAATGGAAATTGATAAATTCTATTACTAACGAGTAAGTATTTTAACGGGAATTAACGTATTCCTTTAAGCTCTTGTTCATATAATGATCTACAACACAAGAAACCACAGTTGGCTGCTGTGCAAGAAATATTTTGTCATCCACAAAATACAAGGCATTTTGAAGACCTTGCTTCCCAATCTTACCGCTGCCATCAATGCTGCCTTCACACCAAGTGGTTTACTCATATCAGCAACTTCGTATAAGGACTCCACACCTTCAAGATGACGGCTATTTTTGGTGGTTAGCATGCATAGTACGAAAGTTCAAAAATAAAAAAGAGGGACTTTCATGGGCTAACCTGAAATTAATTATCAACTCAGTGAGAACAAAATTGTGGTGTACCGTTCGACTTATGGCAGCAACACGCGGGACAGAATTAGTACCATTAATTCTATGCAAACAATAAAAGTAAAATGAGCGGGACGTACTGTTACTGTAACTTCTACTATTACTGTTACAGTAACTACTTTTCAGGAGCTGTGTAAAACTAATTGAAACATATTGAAACAAACATCGAAAATAAACTCTGAATGAAAAAATCTAGACAGGTGCATCACTTATTTGTTTTTATACTTTAAGCACATTATTGTTGCAGTGGGCACCCAATTAAATACACAAAATAACATGAAAATTGTGAAGATTACATCCTATGTCAGCAGACTTGAATTATGAAGAGCAACTTAACGCTTAAATGCCACAGAACAGTCTTTCCTTTGAGTGAGGTTTGAGCTCGTATTAACCTACAGCAAGTACGAAAAATTTTACCGAGGGGTCCAGTTATGCAGTGATGAACATTTCTGCACGCCAAACCAACTTGTAATAATTTCCTCACGACCATAGTCTCAAACCTGAGACCTCATAATTCCGTCAGAAAAAAATATTCAACCTTCAAATCATCTACCACGCAACAGTACTCCTAAAATAAAAACTGGAGATTGTTTTTAAAGAACTAAAACTTTTACCTACAAGATAGCTACCACAAAAGAGAGTCATATAAAGAATAATTATTGGAATATTATTTAGAAATTATTTCAATGCGCAAATTTAAACAATTCAAACAATTTTAAACAATTTATTTACCACAGGTGATACAGAAGTAGAATGATTCTTAAGGCTACTACAATGGTCAAACTAGAGTATAGCTACCTGTGGGCCCGAACAAGTTCAGCGACTTCTAGGGCATCCTACCATCACATTATTCTAAGGTGTACAAAAAATGTTTAACCTAGTTCACTTAACCTAGTTTCGCAATAGACTGATCACTGTGATAATTGACATTTAATGCTGCATTTTACAATATAGGTAAAATCGGCTTTATTTAACAAGTAATATATTCGATAAAACGGTTATGAACAGACTGAAGA
>JACJUY010000598.1:39631-80697 GCA_014220935.1 Platorchestia sp. MABIK | reverse complement strand
AGACAGCTGTAACATTACAGCGATGTACGGAAGACAGCTGTAACATTACAGCGATGTACGGAAGACAGCTGTAACATTACAGCTATGTACGGAAGACAGCTGTAACATTGCAGCGATTATGGAAGACAGCTGTAACATTGCAGCGATGTATGGAAGACAGTTGTAACATTACAGTGATATTCGGAAGACAGTTGTAACATTATAGCGATGTACGGAAGACAGCTGTAACATTACAGCGATGTACGGAAGACAGCTGTAATATTGCAGCGATGCACGGAAGACAGCTAGATCGTTGCTGTGCTATAGATGAGATATCTGTAACAATACAGCGAGAGGTTCGACGTGATTCAAGCCCTGACTAGAACTCGTGTTGCAGACCATCGTCCTAAAGGAATTTTTAGCAGCGTTTCTCAAGGTCTGCTCCGCTGCGGGCGAAAAGTCTCGCGTGAATTGGTGAAGGAGCAGCCATAATTGGGACTGCATGCATATCAGATGATAGAAGGAAGTCTTCAAGATACGCGTAGATGATCGCGTGTTGGCCGTCCAGCGATCGCTTTCAGGAACAAAGAAGATGTCCCAATCGTGCGGTGGCATCAAAGTGGCGTGAAGTTCGCCGCACTCGTATACTATCACCAACACGCTTCGAGGACACCATGATTGAATATAATAGCGTTAGTGGAGTGTCTCATGATACGCAGCATTAAAATTGACACGGGTCAGTAGTCGGTGACGGTTTTTAAATCTTACATCGATTATTGCAATACGAAAGAAACGTTTGTTCTTTCTATTCGTTACATGCAGAGATGCGAGTCAGTGATAATGTTGAGGAGGTTTTCATCATCTAAGAGTTTTCATAAACTATATTATGATTAATGAAATAGATTGATTTCTGGGAAATCTCACTTTTATGATAAAAAGGAAAACCAACGTGGCTAAGAATATCATGATGAAAAACAAACGTTTCGGATTAGAAAAAATCAATCTTCAGTGTTCTAAAATACAATAAATTGAAGTATTAAAACATTGTAATTATAAATCTTCTGGATAAACCGGATGTAAGATGAAGAGATTTAAAAGACATGATAAGACAAAAAACTATACAAAATATTAACAAACAATAGAAGTTTCATCGCCGTATCACATTCATTTATGGTTATGATTAATTTGATATTATGATTAATTGACTTTGACGTTGATGGCGTAGAGAACAGAAAAAATTTGAAATATGTAGCAGGCATCCCTTAGATGTACTCTCGCTCAAAGAATCTCAGACAATGTCTGGTAGAAGTTTTATTTATCACGGTTTCTGCAGAGTGCATTAAGATATCCAAGCACAATGTAAAGCATTTGTTGCTCTCAAAATAGCGTTTTAAAATTCGTATAAACGTTAGAATACTAAAAAAAATATTAAAAAACAATAACTACGCTAAGCGAATCTGGTGTCAAGGTTGAGTATCTTTTTGAAGTTGAGATGCGTAAAGTGTAGATGCGGGCATCTTTTTAAAAAATCTTTCAGCTAAGCAGTCACAGAAAAGGCTCCGAAAGAAAGGCTGTTTTAGCGAACATTTTCACTTTCACTACATCATCAGCTAGACTAAATTAAGTCTTAAGTAATTTTTGTTGATTGAAGGCAAAATATGTGGCAATAGATGAGCACAGAGGGAAAGCTCATTAGATTTTGATTAAGAAATATAAGGCCACTGATAGAATGTAACTTTTGGAAAGGCTCTCAAGATTTACTTTTAGCCTCATCACATCTCAATTCAAATCCCGCAATCACAAGAGAAGAAAAATAAAGCGAGTAAGTGTGAATTTTATCTTCATAATACTCTCAGTACAAATAAAAAGGAGGCTTTTGTACAACGAATTATCTCAGAGGAAAAATAATCAACCTTACAAGAATCATCAAGGCATCTGCCAATTAAATTCAAATTAAATGTCAGATGTTATGCTTGTTTTCATCATGAATATTCACGAACATATTTAAGTGAACTAAAATTACCCACAACTATGCCCATTTGGGAAAAAATCATTGAACTCGTGTTTAACACTTGAAAGCATTCAAGATTCACAATTCTCACTCTGTCAAGCAACAAAACAGAATTCTGCCATTTTATTGTCCTTCTTGGTGTACATTGTGCCATTTTATTACACTTCTAGGTGTAAATTCTCCCATTTTATTGTACTTCTTGGTTTACATTCTCCCATTTTATTGCACTTCTAGGTGTACATTCTGCTATTTTATTGCCCTACTTGATGCACATTCTGCCATTTTATCGCCCATTTTGACGTCCATTGTGCCATTTTACAGCACTTTTTGATGTACATTGTGCCATTTTACAGCACTTTTTGATGTACATTGTGCCATTTTACAGCACTTTTTGATGTACATTGTGCCATTTTACAGCACTTTTTGATGTACATTGTGCCATTTTCCCCCCTTCCTGGCCTACATTCTCCCATTTTATTACCCCTCTTGATGCACATCGTGCCATTTTACCGCCCTTTTGGCCTGCATGGACGCAACGCCGACCGCCGCACGACTGAACACTCGCGGCGGAAGAATGTTTTGACCACCACAGAGAGCATCAGACTATGGAGAGGCGGGAGGCGTGAGAGGTCGCGGCTGAAATGCCGTAAATTGTAGCAACACCGAGTTATTAGAGCGACCTGCGCCCCCTTCACTCGATCTCCGGAGGCGAAGGAGCGTTTCACCCGAGAGGCGCAAAATTCTCGCCCATCAGGAAATTTAAATGAAATTTCATCTTTTACCAGCATCTCGCATCCGACGACGTAGCTTTCCACAAGTGTAAAGCAAATAATAAGCTAAATACTGATATTTATGTTTGTATTTGTTAAATACTGATATTAGTATTCAGTTATTGAAGTACAGAAAATATACATACTTGGAAACGCATTTTAAATTTCAACCTACGACACAGTGTTTAAAGATTCTCTTGAGTTGACTTCAAAAAATGAAACAGTTAAGTTCTTAGAACAGTTCTTATGATGATCCTAAATTCGTGATGTAATCACCGTTTCAGACGCACGATGGTCACCAAGGAATTCAGAGCATATTTCGTCAGAGAGAGGGAAAAATTTCACCGTCTCAGGCGTCATAACCCATTGCGTCACGAAAATAACACCACACAATAATTTAAACCAATAAAATAAAAGTACGGTAAAGCGTACAAGAAGCAGCAACAGAAATGAAGACATACGTACAAACATCATTTCAGGCAGTGCCTCTCCATTCCCTAAACTTAGCGTGAAATTAGAGGCAGATATACACAGAAAAAAAAGAACGATAGGCTTCTGCAATGTTCCTGCGAACGATAGGAAGAGGAAGAGGAACGATAGACCCCCAACTATAAAGTAAATAATAATATTAAGAATAACAAACTCCATCAACAAGCATTTTCAGCTTCGCTTCATGAACTATAACTTTAAACATCTAGCAATGACAGTGCAAGCAACTTTCTGCCTGTCCCTCAACTCCAGAATAATTGTTTGATCCCAACGTTTTCGACATAAAATACTGAAAATGACTAAACCCTTTCACTACCGATTCATTTTTTCCAATGAATTTGAAACTGATGACATATATTACTTATTTACAAGTCTAGGATACATGAGAAAATAGTTTAAAAATACCCACGTCCAAAGGCTTGCTGAAATCGTTTTAATTAATCTGGTATATATTGTCCCATCGGTATTTTCTACTGGGATTGCATATTTTCTAATGGGATTGGGGGACACTTTCGTCCAACGGTGGTGCAATGGTTAAATTTATACACGTATTTCCTCTATGATTGGAGTTCTGGAATCCTTCACAAATCTCGAGTAGCGAAAGTCTTACTAACAAACTGAAGGACGAGTTTTTGATTACGCACTCCGAAGGAAATGTCTTCTAAGTGTTTCTTCACCTTAGGCAGCAAATGCATAAATTCGAAAAAGCGAATTTTCTGCCTCAAATTTCGCTGTCATTTTTTGTGAGAATCATTTCGTTTTATGAAACTGATTGCATGGCATGAACAAAAATAGATCGTCAATTCGTTTGGAAATAGAGAATGAATTGTAATGTCTGAGTACCACAACTATTAGTCAAGTCTTTATGTGCTTGATTTTATTTCAATGTAATTTTTTCCAGTTAGTGGGTAGAACATAAACTGGAATAACCACAAACATTACAACACATTCATTACATCCACACGGATTGATAAATCGTTTTTATTCATCACATGCAATCATTTTTATAACATAAAACAATTCTTGCAAAAGATAACAGCGAAATGGGCAGCTACTCTGTCCATAACATTGAGTTGTTAACATTATGCACCCCACACACTCACACACACACAAACACACACCATAAACTCTAAGCTCATACGATTTCACAAACACACACGTGTAGTGCGCTACTCTTGAAAACGAGTAACACAACCACACACACAACGCACACATTGCTCACGAAAACAAAGCGTTCCCACAACAAGATAAGGTGGTGTAACGCAGCTCGAGACGCTCAGTCGCAGTGAAGTTCACTGACCGTCACTTGGTAATTGCTTAATCGATGAGATTAGAGCATTGGTTGGCGCTTCTGCGCTGCACCTCCCAGCTTCATGCAGGGCTGACCTATTCGCGCACGTGACAACCAAGTGAACGATTTATATTTCTCATTTGACACATTTATTGCAGTGCCACCCACCGGTGGGTACTGGGTAAGTTTTTCCAGCCGCAAAACGACCCATCGATGGGTCGTTTGAAAATTTTTTTAACAATCTTTATAAATAAATGGTATTTATTTTACCCAATTAATGATTGTTGTTTATAATATTTTTCACAACTTTTAACATTAAATTTCAGTCGGATGTTGAACTTCAGCTTAACCCATCGCAGTCAATGTGTTGAACAATTTTTTTACCACAAGCGATACAGAAGTAGATTGTTTCTGAACTCTAGTACAATGGTCACATTTAAGTATAGCTACCTGTGGGCCCGAATAAGTTCGATCACTTCCAGGGCATACTACCACCAGCGCTATTTCCTACCACCAACGCTCATTGAGCTTAGAAAAGAATAAAAAATAAGCTTGTGGATCTCAACACTGAATATGATATCAAAACAGGGTCTTAAATCGAAAATCAGTTTTGACTTACAAGGTGGCCCAAAAATCGTAGGACTGATTTTTTCAAGTGTTGATAAAATAACCACAAGCGATGAAAACATTCCGTGAAACCATATTCGAAAGGCACAGAGAGACGTCTTATTTTTCAAAACACGTCCAAATCGCCTTTTAATTGTCATTTTGAAATTTCATAATCCCGCTGCTCCAATCCCAAATTGAAAAAAGCAGAACATGGTTCGTTCTGTTGTCGCAAGTTTCCTCACATTCGTACTCGCTGCCCATGATCACCGCACCAGACACAGCCACTTTTTTGAATGGGCGAGCGATGAATTGCCTCGAAGCGAAGAGCAGTTAAAGGCTTCCGCCTTTCTTCCGCCTTTGTGCCCGGAACAAAGAAGAGACGTTGCGCGGCTGCAAGTGGGTTTGGGCTGCGGGTCTACGCCTGCCTGCCAGAGCAACGGAGCAACAAGATACAACTTTTTGGTGCAGAGCAACATAGATACGACATCAAGTTTGCACCACCAAAGTAAAGAAAAATGCGGACAAATATTAAGCAAAATTTGTTGCAACAAGATACAACATTATGGTGCAAAGCAACAAAGATACAACATCAACATTGGATCACCAAAGGAAACAAAAATACGGACAAATATGCTGAACAAAATTTTTGTTACAGGTAATGTTGGCGGTGTCACAATTTTGTGGCTGTGGGTCTACGCCTGCCAGCCGCGCCGGGTGCAGGGCGACAAAGATTCAACATCACGTTTGCATCACCAACGTAAAGAAAAATACGAAAAATGTGTAAAACAAAATTGTACTGTAGTAATTTTATTCTAGTTTTACCAAATTTTGCTCCACAATTTTGACATTACAACAAAATATTACAACTACGACAAAATTTTACTACAAAATTTGAACAAATTTTGCCACAAAATTTTAGTACAGTGCTGGCGGTCTCACCATTTTGAGTAAAACAACACAGCGTTGCATCGACTTGAAAATTTTCTGTAATTCCACTTTGCACGGAAATAACAAACCAGAGAGTAGCACATGCAACGAGAACAATATGATGCATGCGATACTCAAATCCCCTATGAAGATAAGTCAACACATACGTTCATTTAAAGATTACGAGGAGCAGTAAGGTGATGAAGAAAGAGGAGGAAAATTAAGAAAAACAGTTTGTCACTAATAATGATGAACGGATGTCTGAGCAATGGGATTACGCGCATGCATGCTCAAAAAGCCAGAAATTTTTTTTTAAAGATTATCGTCAACTGGGCATCAGAAGATAAGGCAGGTAGTAAATACGCAGCACCACAACTTAAACATCATCAGCAGCGAAGTGCTTTCTTCTCTGTCACAATCCCATCTCTGGAGTTGCCTGCAAAGCCACTTTAACGGAACTTCAGAGTTAGGCCTTCTTAACCCATGCAGAATCCAAGCAGTGCAACGTCTCTTAGTTCGCGTAACTTTAGAAAAAAAACAATACGTATTTACTCTTTTAAGTAAGGAATACTTGTTTCAATTTAAAAAGCAGAAAAAAGCTCAAGACTGGACTCACAATGATGAAGCACACATGACAGCCGTACCTAAAGCAAGCAGAAGGATTTTGGGGTTAAATTCTTCCCCTATAACTCGGTCATAAATAAAACAGCCTTTCGAAGTGTAAAAATTTGAAAAGCTTGATTTGTATGCGGTGTGAAATTACCCTAAATATTTACTAAGAGGGTAAAATTAACGAAAGCTTTAGCATTCGGCCGAAAGAGTTACAGTATACTTTCGGACATATTTGCGTCACGCAAATGGCATTGGTATGAGTGATTAAAATCAAGTTTTCATTTCCTCTCGAACGCAATCTGCTCCTAATTTACAGCGTTAAATCCACAAATAACTCACGATGCATCAGAGAAAACATATCTCTAACACAGAGAAGAAACACATTTCAAATACGTTAAAGCGAATCACAAAATTCAATGCAAGACATGAAGAAACACCAAAACGCTTTCACGCAAGCAGCAGAAGCCCATGTGCCAGGAGAAAAGTTCTCCAAAAACTCAAAATCCAAGTGAAATATAGACCGGATATTACAACCAAGACTCCATAAGGAGATGAGATAAAGAGTGACAAAGGAAACGTATCACGACGCTGTGCTCCGTAACGTTGGAGGCTGCGTGGTGAGTACAGCCAAGGTGATCAGGGTTCGTAGTGAGGCCAGCGACGTACGCTTGCGCCAACACAGAAAAAATCATTACTGTCTCTCAGAATCCTGAATTACTGTAGTGCTGATACGGGAATTTTCGGAAGCCTAAATTAAATTACTGTAGTACTAATACGGGAATTTCAGGAAGGCTAAATCACTGTCGTACTGGTACGGGAATTTTCGGAAGCCTTAACTTCTTTAGTACTAACTAGTGCACACGTGTTGGTCGGTATTAGTCTGAAGAATTTCACCCCTTCTTTCTCGAGTTGAATTCTCTCGTGCCACTCAATGTTGTCCAGCAATATGACGAAGAATTTCCTCGCTTCTTTCATGTGTTAAGCTCTCTTTAGCTACTCGGTGTTGCTCTGCATTATTCCGTAGAATTTCCAAACGCCGGTCAAGGGTCAATTTAGCTCTAGCTTCTCGTTGGCGAGCAGCATTGCTTCGTCTTGCCATTTTGCGTTGTTCATCCGATCGTCTTCGGTGTTTTTCTTGCTGTCGGAGTCTTGCAACTTCTCTCTTGCGGTTTGACACATTTCTATCTTTGGTGGCCTCTTTTCCGGAATATTATTCTGAAATGTCGTTTATTATCTCTGCAAAGCGTTTCAAGAAAATCACAATTTCGAACACAATAACTCAAGTTCCAAAATCTTGGGCTTTATACCTAGTGGTAGCCAGGTTATTGGTCGAACGAATTTAAAACATTTATTTTTGCATTATCAATTAAAAATATCAAAGCGACACGATGAATTTCAGCAGAGAAAGCTCCATTGAAAATTTCTATTCTAAAAATAAGCCGATTGCGTATTGTGGATTCAAGAGCGGGTCACACGGACGGAGGGACGGACGGGGCTACTTTTATAATAGTGAAAGTGAAATGGAATTTTCGGAAGCCTTACTGTAGTACTGATACGGAAATTTCCGGAAGCCAAAATTACAGTTGGTATTGCTGTAGGCTTCTACATATGTGCATCAAATTGGGCGCAGGAGTAGCACAAATTTTGTTGGAGATTTGCAAAATACAGAGATTCAAAAAACATTACTTTCAAAGATGTAGGACATGATAAACAGAACAGAGGTAAGTGTTAATTGAGATTTTAGGAGAAAAACTTTCGACCTAAACTCGTAACGAAGGGAACACTTTGAGAGAAAAAATGACTATGAAAAATGAAATCGCAGTTCCACTCATTTCAAGCTAATTTATAAGCATGTGATCAGAAATAAGAAGTTAAAATTCCGGTCTCAAAATAAACTGAAATTAATATGGTTTCCCAACTCTAATCATCAGTAAGAAAAATTAATTGCATCAATGATCTCTTTTTCTTTCACAATCATTTTGAATTGTTATATCTTCTAAAAACCTACTCGTAACGAGAATAAAGAGTTCGAACTAGAAAGACTCTTCAAGAGCGCTGTAATTTTCTTGGAGACAAACTCTTCATTAGTTGGAGGAAGCGAACGTGCTCGTCATAGAGAATTGAAAATCGCTTCACATTTATTAGTCCTGCACAATTTGCACTCAGACTTCTAGCAATTATGTCCTCATTGCGATCAATTGAAGAGATGTAGCTGATGTGAGTACATCTCGCACTGTTAACATCTAGTCCATGTGAACTGCTATTGTGAAATTAGGCATCGAATCTCGAGTGAACTAATTCACTGATCAGTCTAGTGCGCAACTAGGTTAAGTGAATTAGGCTAAGTATAATTGTACACACACCTTAGAATAGCGTTAGTAGTTGGTTGCCCTACGAGTCAAAGAACGTTTTCCTGATCACAAGGAGCTATACTCAAATGTGACCATTAAACTAGACTTAAGAACCTATCTACTTCTGTAACGCTTGGGGTAAATAAATTGTTCAAATTGTTTAATCTCCCGGTGCTAACGAGGTGGTCACTCTGGGCAACACCCAGCACCACTCAACAACCCCTAATTATCTAAATTGGGAGTCCCTTTTGCGAAGAAAGACATGCTGGCGAAGAAAAACGGTGGCTGCGTTACTTTATAATTCAAGAGAAATCATTAATTTTAGCGGAGATGGCAAGGTCGGGCGCCGGTCTGAATACCTCAGCTCGATTGGCTCGTGGGAGCGAGGGCAATCGATCAGGGAGAATGCAGAGGAACACAATCAAAAGATCATGTTAATTTTTCACTTCAAGACACAACCAAAAGGTAACAGAAACTTTTCCGTCCATGACACAACCAAAGGATTACAGTAATTTTTCCGTCCATGACACAACCAAAAGGTAACAGGAATTTTTCCGTCCATGACACAACCAAAAGATTATGTTAAGTTTTCCCTTCACGACACAACCAAAATATTGCGGTAATTTGTCCCTTCATCACGGACTTCATTGCCGAGTCATTTTTGTTGCGAGCATCCAAATATGACAAAAGGCATGAAGTAAAGTACTCAAACTTTTATAACGCTTATAACAGATCATAAGTTGATGGAACAGATGAAGAAATTGGTCATTGTGTAGACACAATAATAACAGGTCTCTGTTGCACACAATATTTTGTGAGTCTTCCCTTATTGGATACCTGGCATCGCACTTAGTGCCATGACGAATACAATCGAAACGCAACTATACTTCTGGGCACAACTGCAGCTGTGCGTACTTATGGGCTCACCTATGTGGGCACAACTGCAGCTGTGCGCACTTATGGGCTCACCTATGTGGGCACAACTGCAGCTGTGCGCACTTATGGGCTCACCTATGTGGGCACAACTGCAGCTGTGCGCACTTATGGGCACACCTATGTGGGCACAACAGCAGCTGCGTGCACTTATGGGCACACCTATGTGGGCACAACTGCAGCTGTGCGCACTTATGGGCTCACCTACGTGGGCACAACTAAATTCACACAAAATAAAACGAAATTGATGAAAATGTTGGAATACTACGAACGACACTTTAATCGGTTTGCGCCTATTCCCGGTCTATATTCTTCGCTGAAGCATCATGGTTTTAGAGTTTAGACTATGAGCCCTTGGACGTCTGAGATCTATGATTCCAAGTATAGCCTCAGCACTGACCGACTAAAGTGTCAGATCCTCCGGCAAAAATATTAGATCGAAGTATGATATCATTTCTGTGATTTTTAAATATCATTTCTGCTGTTATTTTTGAATTAAGGATCGAAATACGGTCTTTGCGTGGAACATTGCTTGACCCGAATGCCGATTGCGTCATAATAATAATAATAAAGAATATTAGCCATTAAAAATGAGTAATTTAAAATATCAATTTGGAAAAAATAAAATATCTCCAAACAGGTCAAGCAATTACGAATTGCACAACTGCGCTGTAACTCAGCCACTACACAGAAAGGATGGCCTAATAACTACTATCAGAGCGCACAAATTACTGATATTTACGAGCCAGACATTCACTTATTTGAAATAGAAACTTAAATCGAGAGATTTTAGTACTTCAAAGTGGATCTCACTATTTGGCAAGACGCGTCACATTATTTGGCGAGGCGCGTCACATTATTTGGCGACACTAAAAAACAAACTCAAAATAGTACAATCTTTACGTAATGTCTTAAAAACATAGCAATTAAGCTTGTTAGGAAAATTAAAATTTCTCTACTGTACAATGGTTCAGAAAAACTCACAAAGTTATTCAGCTAACAAATGTAGCAACCCTACTTTACCGCCTCATCTCTTGCAGCGAGACCGAAGGCAGCAGAGATTATTTCGAATGAACTTAATGCTAAAAATAAAACCTGCAAACTTCTTCATTGTTTACTGCGATAATCTTTACTCACATGACCATCATTAGGTTGTCATGGAACATTGGGATGTCATCGAGTTGTCACTGACATCACAATGAGGCAGGAACTGCCACTCGGCAGCGAACTTTAAAAAACACTTCATACCCAAATTCGGTAAACCAAATATACTGAAGGTGCCCTGTCCAGTGCATGGAGTAGTTAAGGGTTAAAAATCAGGCGTCTTTAAGCAGAAATCCCACCCCTCATGCTAAAGTATTTGGAATTCATCGGGTAAGTTTTCAACAGATGACTGCAAATTTCAAATCGTGAAGAAAACAGTGGATTGTAATGGTAAAAACGCTTTCTTTCAGAAGGGGCTTAGTTTTCTATAAAGAAAACCGGCTGATGGAAATATCTCAGCAGTTTATTGTGTAGGTTTAATTTACTTTGGCATACTTTGGTCATGACAATACAAGAACTACACAAGGTCGGAGCCCCCTTTTAGTAACAAAATGCAAAATGTACATTTAGTTTTCGTGAACTAGTTGTCTGATAATCATCAGAAATCCATCTTAAATTTCAACCCCTTACATGCTCTTAAAAAGTTTTTAAGTATTCAGTGAGTGCGTTGCGTGTGAGTTCTCCAAAAGGCTGGTCTCAGGCTCAAAGTGTTCAAATTAACTACCATAAATACGTGCGCTGTGTCTTCATTAGTGTCTCTGATTACACCTCGCTCACAACACACCTAAGATAACATGCACTGTACATGTCTGATGAAATGTCTAATAAAATGTCTAATAAAATGTACTCCAACGTAACTCCAAACAAAGAACATGCAATAAAAAGCAACTGATCACGTATGAAAATGACTAAACAAAAATATCCGATGGAAAGCAACGGATTTCATGTATAAGTTACTGAACAAAGAGTATTACATAAAAGGTAAGTGAATTCGTAGGAAAAAGACTAAATAAAAAATAATAAATGAGAAGCAACTGGTTTCATATTAAAGGGACTAAGTAAAAATCTCGGAACAAAAGTAGGCAACCACCTAGTTACACATAAAGAGACTAAACAAAAAATATAATACAAAAGGCAACAGATTACACACAAAAGCAATTACCTCATCACACGGAGAGGTGTACGGACATTCGTGCACTGTACGTAAACTGTTTACCTGATGCACACCACCCCAGCACGGCACCTACCACAGCACGGCACCCACCACAGCACGGCACCCACCACAGCACGGCACCCACCACAGCACGGCACCCACCACAGCACAGCACCCACCACAGCACGGCACCCACCACAGCACGCCTAAGTCGCAGCTTTCACCCCGTAGCGCACCCGTCACCAACGCCGCAACCTCAAACTTTCATGATGAAATGTTATTGTACTCAAAAATGGGAATGAGACATTGAACTTGGAATAAGCATTTTGTGTGATGCTTGCTCAACCTCCGTCACTAACGCGCAGTCTGCCTAGACATCGGTGATCACTGAAGTATATTTGTATAGACTTTTTTTTCTGAGTTTGGTTTTTTAAATTGAGGTTTTTAGTCACTTTCAAATGTAATGATTTGTTCAGTCACTTTCATGTCTAATTAATTCGGGAATCAGAACTGAGTGAGCGACTGAGAAGTAATCATAAAGCAAGGCTCTGTCCCTTGATTGCAAAATTAACAAAACCAAAGGCCCAACTGAATAGGAAGATGCTAAAGATAAATTTGAAACTGTTAGACAATATAGATAGATTTCTTTCTCTATTTTTGTATTTCCAGTAGCAGCAGCATGAAGAAGTATTGTATTTTGAACAGAACCATAAATGGTACGAGTACCGCAACACTCGAAGGAAAATGCTGACGTTCATTCAACTATTATTTTTGGACTGCAGTACATATAAAGAAGTACAAATGAGTATTTGTAAGAAATAAAAGAGGTTCCCAACCTGGAGTGCCCGCACCCGCTGAGGGTGTGAGACGGTATCCCAGGGGGTGCAAGAAAAGGCTAGGTAAATTATTAGATACTAGTTCACCCCCCTTCATTTGAAATAAAAAAGAAAGTGCAATGAAAGAAAGGCCGTAAGAAATAAAAAAATTCAATCTCTCGAGAGTTGATGAGGCCGAGTGCACACGGCCCGTCAAAAATGTACATTAATGTTCGACAAATCACATGACACACGTTCCTATTTCCTAAGAATACATGTGATATTCATTCCTACTCGAATCTGATGGATAAATGCGCTAAAAATTGTAGAGTTGATGAAGCTTGTATCACAGATACGCTCCTCACACACTGCAGGCTGGCTTCGGACAGACAGACGGACGCGGCTCTAATTATAGTATAGATTTACTATGTGTTGGCCTTTTTATCTCAGAGGGTGTGAGGTTCGAATGAAATTTTTTTAGGGGTGCGGGGCGAGAAAAATTTGAGAACCTCTGATATGAAGGGGACATGGGACGGAGGCAAGGGAACTGAGATGCTCTACCTTTGGATGCAATGAACACAAAATTCCTGGTTTTGCAGGACATAAGTAACAGCGCGCTAGTCAATCTTACAGCTGATTTTTAAATTGCATGTGGCCAAAATAAAAATAAGATGGGATTGTTGCAAAAATCAAATTATATTGTCAATAAAACGTATGGAAACGCATAAATACAAATGCTTATTCCAAAAACAAAATTAGGCGCAAAGAACCACATTCTCCGTAGGGTTGTAAATCTCTAAGGGAATTTTAAAATAGAATCTCCCAGAAAAAAACAAAAATGTGGAAAAACGTCTATTTGACTAAGGAAAAAACAGAAATGTGGAAAAACATCAATTTGACTAAGGAAAAAACAAAAATAAGGAAAAAAGTCAACTTTGCAAAGGAAAAAAACCGAAATGTGGGGAAAAGTCAATTTGCCAAAGGAGAAAACATAAATGTGGAAAAAAGTCAAATTGACTGAGGAAAAATAAAAAAATTTGGGAAAAGTCCAGCAAGGCTGCCGAGACGGCTAAATTGCTCACCAAGTCCGCGTTCACTGGCCGTAGACGAAGCCTCTCGAGACCTGCAGGGCAAGACGTAAGTTCGGTCTTCCAAACCAAAAAAGTAGCGACGCAACAAGTAGTGTTCACCAGAGTAGCAAGCCGGGCTCCACACGCTGAGAAAACCTCTAGTATACTGAGCTATTGGACACTATTTCTGAAAATAAAACAATAAATTAAATATTACGCCAGAACTACTGATGGTATAAGTATTTCCTAGGCTTTGATGGTATAAGTGCTTCTTAAACTTGAGCAATTCAAAGTAGCGAGTACTTTAAAAGAAACCCTCCTTGAACACTTGTACCGTATTTTCTATGGACCAAACTGGAAAAAGCCGCCAAAGAAGGCGCTAGCAACGACGCTTTAGAGCTGTGTTTGCAGTACACACTTGGTGACCACGGCAACTACTACGACAGAGTACGCATCGTTCACAAAAGTAGTTTCACTCAGCGGTGGAAGATGACCGCAGCGCAGTCCCCCACTACCTCCCGCTACAGCGGACATCACTGAACTGGAGGAAAGTGTTAGCTTCTCCCGCGCTACCGCCCCTAGGCACCACGAAATGACCTCTCTAGCGGGTACAACTTTTCGAATAAAATTCTCCTTGTAGAGGTCACACCACCGAGAGTGCAGGTCAATCAACATTTTCTTCACTCAAGCTCAAATTGCAAATTTTATGAGGTCTGTTGTAATTATTGCAAAATATAAGCGTTAAAATTGCTAATTTTATGAGTTCTGTTGTAATTATGGCAAAATACAGGAGTTGAAATTACAAATTTTATGAGTTCTGTTGTAATAATATCAAAATACTGGAGATAGAAATGTAAATTTTATAAGCTCTGTTCTTCTATTGGTAAAATACAACAGTCAAAATGGCAAATATTATGAGCTCCATTGTAATTATGGCAAAATACAGGCGTTGAAATCTCTAATTTTCTGCTAAAGCTGGAGAATTAACGAAAGTAAATATTCGAGGTCAGAAGAGCTTATTTTTAAATTTCAGATGATCAATTTTGAGATCAATTCGCGGTAACAGACAGTATAAGGTCCAGGCACAGTAGCATCAGGCAAGCATCACTCCACCAGACGTCCTTGGATTCGTTAATTTGGACATGGTTAAAAGCGCATAACAGTTCACACAAATAAGGTGTGTCGCCCTGACGATACATACCTTTTTTTGCCTCAAATTGCCAGTTTTTGCTTTCTGAACTTACTGCTTGTGTAAAAGAATAGCGTTCAAATTTCTTTGAGTATTTGTGATATTTTATTAGCATGGTGATCAAAGGTTTAATAAAGCTTCCTTTACGATATGAATGAAAATGTATTTTAGAATATTGAAGATATTTATTCACGCTGCCTTTAAGCTTGTTTATGTTTGCGATCTAATACAGTGGAAGGGTAATTATTTGTGTCTAGAAAGCTCTAGTTTATAAATGAAGATTTTTTAAAAGGCGTTGGAAATTTTGAAAAGATTATAAAAGCAATCATACTTGGAATGAAACTCCAGCTGTCTCCTTAAACATATAAAAAATTGATTAATTTTTTGTGCGTAATTTCTCCTATGTTATTACAATGGAAATCTCATTGAACACACGAAATTGGTTGGTACGACTCTCTTTCACGCTCTTGAAAAATGCTTAATGCCCGTATCTGTGATCCGAGTTTCACCAGTGCACAAGTACCAAAATGTTTTGATCGCGGGTAAAATTAGGATGGATATATTTCTTTGTCACCCATATCTTGAAACTTCTTATCTGAGGCCGCCGTCAAACGGCGAACAAATGGTAACGTTCGTCACAATCGTCTGGATAGCGGTACGATTCGGTCTGTCTAGCGCTCCGAAGCCGTCAGATTTAACCATGAACTTCGGTGCATTTTTTGGTACGGGAATCGTTTCCATTTGGTACCTAAGATGGCAGAGAACTGGGTTGGTGCGTACTTATTTACTTGTATATTGGGATTATTTCTTTTTCCTGACGCAGTATACAGGTATGAAGTGCTTAACTTGTGTTATTTATGCAGCATCTTTAGTTGAGCGCATTTTTTCAGTGCTCTCGTCTGGGGTCGCAGAAAATTAGCCCAGTCGATTTTGATTACAGAGAAGGGTTTGAGAAATGGCATCATCAATGTGGGACTGGTAGTTGTGATTAAACTGGTCTGACGATACAGTAGAAAAATAAATAATTTGTGTACTTTAATTACAAATTTTCATCAGCTATTACGCACAGCTTGCAATGAACTAATGATTTAACGAGTAGCAACACTGTGTGAATAGTGGGTAATTCATCATTGAATTTTGGTGCACAGATATTTGTAATGCTTAATAAATTATTTTGAAACGGAGTAAAACTTGACTTCTCCAACCTGTAATCCATAACAGTTTTTTAATTCTGAAAATTTTTAAAGTATTTTATTCAATTTAACACTCAAAATTTGAAGGTTCCCAATGCCAAGTGTCTAGTCATGCTGCAAAATAATCTATCTCTAGTGTCATGTACAAGTGTTATGACAGAAGATTTCCTATTTTTATGAGGGAAGAATTGAAAGTAAATAAACCAAATGGTTGCAGATCGCTACAAAATCCCGAAGCGTGTGATAGCTCTCTTCCTTATTCCGTCAAGCTACCCGATCAATTTTAAAACTATCAAATCCCTTCATTTTTGACGGGTCGTGTACACTAGTTACATAAATAAAATATTTTATCGCGCTAGAACACCGGAGCTCCCGTTGAGTCAAGTTGTTTTTTTATCTGGTTTTAAATTTTGCAATTGTTTGTTTATCGACTCGCTGCTAAGGCATGAATAATTAAATACAGGGTGGTTGCTCAAAATGGATCCTTTTAAAACTCCAAAAACTTTTCAAATATATGAAATAAGAGACCACAACCTAAAACATCCAAAAAGACAGAATTCAATGTTTTCTTACGTATCTGGCATACGCTCCAAATAAGCATAATAAGCATAAACATCAAGGGTGCAGGAGAGAAGATTATTGTAATCAGCAAACATGGCACAGCTGACTCTTCAACAACGCAAGTTCATCATCGAAGAAATGACGAAATTGGTGCATCGTCGGGACTCAGAGAAAATTTTTTTTGGAATACCGATTCAAAATTAACAAAACAACGATTCAGAGGAACTTCCGAAAGTGGCAATCCCAGTTTATTGCTCAAAAATTTACAAAAAATTATCTGGAAAAAAAGTTTCAAAACGCGCAGCGGAAAATGTTGAAAGACTGAGAACCGTAATCTAATCGTAGGTCCAGTAAAGTAAACTGAAAAATTAAAAATTAACTCTTATTCTTTCCAATAATACCAGTTTTATTTCCCTATCCTGTCTGTCAAAATTTTTTATTTCTTCCGGTCTTCATTTCATTTCGACTTCTTCCAGATTTCAAATAAAAGGGGTGGACTAGTAATCATATACAAACACATGATGGCTATTTTTACGTAAAATTCAAATCTCTAACATCTGCTCATTTACTCACATTAAATTGGCAATTTCTATATCTCCCACATGTGTAGTAGGGAACCACCTGGAATCGATCACTGTGTTGAACGTTTCTATGGGATTCGTCCTGACCGATATCAAAGTTATTTCGGGTGAACACTTTCATTTGAAGAATAGAAAAGTGAAAGTGAATCCTTTCTGTGAGAAAGGATTTCAGGAATGACTTTGCTTGATCTGGATTTCGTTTTCGTTAAGGAAAATAAATATGTTTGATTTTATCGATGAACTCCCAAGAAGTAAACGTGGTCCTGCTTGGATACATTATCGTGTAAACCATTTTTCTGTGATTAAACCGCTCTAGCGCATGAAAGCTTATGAATAGGGTAACTCGTTATGATAATAGCAGACGTGAATTTATTTCCATTTTAATTTATTCATAGACTTTTTTGGACTGAAATTTAGACGTGCACGGCGTGACGTATTTGACCATTGTATGATATCTCACGGGTATTAATTATTGCTGGTGTAAATAAAACATCAATAATGACGGGATTCGATTTTTCTTTAGCAAAATTTTTTAGGAGTGGATGACAATCAAATATATCCATCCTAATAGTACCCGCGATTAAATGATTCTTATACCTGTGCACTGGTGAAACTCGTATCACAGATACGGTCATAAAGTATCCTTTAATAGCGTGAAGAAGAGACGGAACAACCAATTTAAAGTGTTCCGTGAGATTCCCGTTGTGATAACATAGGAGAAATTAAGCATAAAAAATATGTAAATATATTTATTTATAAATTTAAGGAGACACCTGGCGTTTTATTATATAAGTTTGATGAGGTTGAAATCTCGGTATTTTATGATAGATATAATATCTGAACCACACAAGCAAAGGAATTACACAAAAATTCAAGAGGTTGTTGTAATTGTGCCGTCAATTCAGACATCCCTTTTTTCAATTGTTCAAAGAGTCAGGAGGCGTTACTATTCTATATTATCATAAACCTAAGCAAATGATTTACAGGCTCTGTCGTACATATTTCAACTTAGTAGTTTTTGACGGAACCCGTACGCCAGCTTCAAATGGTATACTAAAAAAATAAATGGTAGCCACTTGATGACTTGCAGAAAGAGGAATTAGGAAGCGTGCGAGAGGGAAGTCCCATAATCTTAAATTAGTGATCAAGAAATGAAGAATCATGATTTTGCCATCAGAAGCTTGATCTTGAAAAGAATTGAACTACTGTTATTGCTTGCAAGCATTGGTACACACCGGATGAAAAATAAATACCATTGTAATTTTGTTTCCAATGATAAAATTATACAAAATTTGTACATTTGTCTTTCAGTTTAAATCTTTCCGTCCAATTATCACTAAGCCTACACAGATATCCTTAGAATCTGCTGCACTGCTCGACAATATCTTCAAGACAGATCCAACTGATTTTCTCACAAGAATAATTACATCCGGCTAATCGGATCATTTTCCAATTTTTCTTATTAAGAAAACGTCTATGTCACTTGCACCAAGCCACAGGCTGAAACTCAATCATATCACAGAGTAAATGAATCAAATTTGGGAGCAATGCGCACTGTTCTATAAGAAATAACACCAACATTGCGCATCGCTCAGTAGAACAATAATGCAACGAACATAGATGAAGCAATACCAAACTTGACTGAAATTATAACGACCGCATGCAGTTAGTGTTGTCCAATCATTACTCGCACAATTACGCCGAAAAATAGACAAAAGCCCTGGATTACTGAAGACATCGTGATCAATAGAAAGAAACGTCAAGCGCACCTATACCCATTCTTTACGAAGGGCGAATATCAAGGGAAATGTATAACAGATTCAGGAACTGTGTGACAAATCAAATAAGGACATCGAGAAAAAGCTACTTTATGCTCAAATTCGCTCAATCTAAAACTGATATTTAAAAAACCCGGCACCTGCTGAATTCTTGCTATAAACCGAATAATGCTGCTGAGAAAACGATCAAGTCTATTGTTCAAGATCATGTAAAATACCACGAGAAGAAAGATATTGCCAATATTTTTAATAACTTCTTCGTTCACCAAGTAAAAATTATAGCTGATAGTATTCCTAGTAAACCTACTGATCACTTGGAATTTGTGAATTATGTTCATGAACCGAACTATCTTTTCTTTACGCCTACCAGCTCTTTCGCTGCAATTGCGCGCATAAAAAATCTGAAAAATAAATCGAATGGATTTTGAATAAGGTCCTTGAAGTTATAGCTGATATTATAGCCCCGCTCATATCGAATATAATTACCCGATCTCTCTTCCTAGGCCCTTACCCGAACTCCGTCAAAGTTGCTTGAGTTAACCCAATTTTTAAAAGTGGTGACAAAACACGTGCAAATGATTATAGACCTATCCCTGTGCTACCAATTATAAGCAAAATATTCGAGAAAATTGTATATAAAAGTGTTTTCTTATTTTGAACAAAAATAATTTCTCTATGACAAACTACTTGGTTTTCGCACTAAAAAATCAACAACACAACATGTATTAAACCGTATAAACCGAATAATGCTGCTAAGAAAGCGATTTTACAATACCTTTATTCTAATAAAGATGAAAAAAGCTTGTTTCCTCCGATTTTTCTTGACTTTTTAAAGCATTCGATTATGTGAACAATAACAAATTACTCTCGAAACTCCACTGCTATGGCATTAGAAAAGTTGCTCATGATTGGATCAGATCATACCAAACAAATCAAAAGCAATACGTTGTCACTGACGATGCACAATCGGAGGATTATCCAGTAGTATTTAAATTATTTATAAGTTTTCAGCCATATCTTTGTGTATAAAATATCCATGAGATGATAATTTGACCATTTCGCTCAATAACATTATAAACCCCTGACAAGGCCATAGTACGCCTCGTATGGTTTTGTCTATCAATTAAGGACTTTTTTAAAGAAATTTTTAAACTCTAATGTGTTATACATCTTATGTATCAACTTTTTGGGAAATAAACTGTTTTTCTTTTTTTCTCTTTTATATTCTAAGATTTCAGGCGTTGTAAAAGTTTAGTAAAGTACCCCCTAAAATATTTTTCAAGGAGAAAGTGTTTTATGCTACCACTATTCTAAAAAATTCCATCAGGACAGGTTGATTGGAAAATCAAATTGAAATGTTTAAGGTCCCATATCAACTAAATTACATTTCAGTGATTTTTAATTGCAACAATTATTCATATTTAAATAATGAAGAATAAACTTAAGCTGTAACCTTCAGAGTGCTCGTTAAACCGAAATTTTTGTTTCCAAAATGGGGACCCAATTGATTTAACTTCAGCATATCCTTACACTAACTTTAGACTTCAACTGTATGATTTATAACTGCCTAATATGCTTTCAATAAAGCTGGAAGGAATTACTCATGCAAGCATTTATAATTTATTGCTGCATAATATTATTCTAAATAAAATTCTGATGAATTATTTGTGTTAACAGGTATCCGTGATGGCGAAACATCTTAATATACCAAATGATTGAAGTCAACCATCCCTGTGCTACTATAGCGTGAGGTCTACCTCCATATATCGCCAACCCAGGTGCAGTTTGAGATGTACAAATTAAGAGTTTATCGTTAACCTAAATGTATGGAAATAATTAATATCCATTAGTAACCTAATATAACCTCACGCTATAGTACTAGCTAGAGGTAGACCTCATGCTGAAGCGTGGTAGACCTCACGCTATAGCAGCACCACCCACCCTCTTTCTCAGTGTTTCAGACCTCTGAAACATTTAGAACTAAATAAATGAGATCTACCGCACTATAACATGAACAAGTGCAAGAAAACACGTCTTTAATGTTATCATTATCTCATTTAAGAAAGTCCATAATTAGAAATATTTGAAATATTTCGACCTCTTGGGTATAAAACCAAAACGAATATTTTTATTCATTAACTTTCTTATATATGATTATGACATCATTAAAGACGTGTTTTCCCGCACTTGTATTTAATTTGATTTGCAAAAGGCAAACCATTTATGAGTTTGTTTCAAAACCAAAAGAAAGAAGCAAGCGTTCACTAACGTGGTGAATTGGAAATACAAATTAATTTTGTGCATTTACTCAACCGTTGCTTTACCCCCACAATTTTAAGCAATTCTGTTGCCTCTCAGAAGTTGAATATGCAAGATTAGATATCGGGATCTTTGAACAATTCCTGTGCAGATCAAAGATATACAGTTATTTTTTTATTTATTTGTTTGTTGGTTTGTTTGTTTGTTTGTTTGTTTGTTTGTTTGTTTTTTGTTTGTTTGTTTGTTTATAGAATTTACATTTATCTCCAGTTTTGTGCTATCATTTTGTCATTAGGCTATAATTTTATTTTTCCATAAATTTCCTCTTTAATTACTCTTTTTATTTAAATTTAGATATTTCTATTCATACCCACGCTCTGATTTTTCATTTATTGATATATTTTTGCATTTTGCTTTCATACGTTACTCTGGTCACAAGTACATTTATGATTAAAAATTCAAAAGATTTTAAATGAAATATGAATTCACTGGTAAAATCAAACTTAGTTCAGAATCAGTAGCTACGATCAGTCCAAATTGTTTGTAGAAAGTTTTCTCATCGCACCAGTTTATTACGTTAGTGAAGGATTAAATTTGAATTCATGAACTCCAAAGTATGAGTTAACTTGCTAAGTTTTTTAATTTTCAATCTATAATTCTTGTACTCCCGATGGTGACATGATCAGGTCATCTTTCCCTCAAACTAAAGGATATTAATTGGCAAGCGTTCCGTTTTGTGCAGTTTCGTTTTACGGTAATATAAGCCACGAAAAATGTAATGTATTTTTACCGTAACTGCACTAAAAATGGTTGTTGCTGTTATATACTCGTATATTGAATAGAATTTCTATAACGTCACTGCAGCCTACCTACATTATGTCTGAGAGCCAATCATCTTTAATACATTTCATTAGAAAGAAGAAAAGAAAAAATAGTTTACTTCCACAAAGATGATACAAAAAACACCTTTGTTTTTTAAAATATCTTAACGGAAGGATTCTTAGTTGATATGCACACACGGATATCGTAATACCGATGTCAATAGTCGAAAGCAGATGATTGAGATAATAGTTTAAAAAATGCATTCCCATTGTGGCATAATCTAGGTTTTATAAGTCATGTAACTCCAAATTGGAAGAAACATACACTATAAGTGACGATGCATTGTTGAAAACATTCTCATCATGATTGTGTGCTCGCTGTGGTACAGTGGTTAAGGGATCGGCCTTGCATGTTGGAGGCCCGGGTTCGTATCCCGGCACTGGCGCGGCGATTTTGCCCGTTGGGTATAAGGGAGAGCTCAAGCACAATACCCCACTCAACCCAGGTGTCGGAAATGGGTACCGGCTTCACTGGGGAACCGTCATGGTGTCCTATATATAGTGTTAGTTATAAGACATTTGAAAAACCAATGCTTAAGATCATATGTATCAGGCTTGATTGGAAATAAAGCATCCTAAGATGCCGATGTTTGTTTGAAGTCATTTCATCATTCATGAAGCTTAGAATTTCCTAAGTCATCGTTGTGATGACGCTTTATTTCGATTTGATTACATCATCTCAGGACACATCAGACTTAGAATGATTGTTGCACCATCTCCGCACTGTGGCCCTGTGTCCTATATCAACTAAATTAAATTACAGTGGATTTTAAATAGTAATAGATTAATTATTTTGAATTAATCATTGTAGATAAATTATTTTGAATTAATCATAGTAGATAAATTATTTTGAATTAATCATAGTAGATAAATTATTTTGAATTAATCATGGTAGATAAATTACTTTGAATTAATCATAGTAGATTAATTATTTTGAATTAATCATAGTGGATTAATTATTTTGAATTAATTATGGTAGATTAATTATTTAGAATGAATCATAGTTGATTAATTATTTTGAATTAATCATAGTAGATGAATTATTTTGAATTAATGTAAGATAATCTTAAGCTGTAACCTTCAGACTTCACGTTAACCAGAACTTTTATCTCCAAAATCGTGACCATGAAAATATGCACCAGGACAGCGCACGCATGTCAGGCTTTACGAATGAATCATCGAGGAGCTTTAAATGCTTCCAACGTGAAGCTCATGATCAGTTTTTTGATGAACGCTCGCTCTCACGCACGTCTATCAGAATCAGGTTACAATATCGGGTGACAAAATAGTTGAAAGCACACTTCAAGGTTAACAAGAATCGGCCCTCACCACAGTGATTTCCTGATTCCGTGAATAAAAGTGCATCCTTATCTATGTCTCCACTTAATGCAAGCGTATTTGTTTTATATGTTCAACTAATACAAGGGTTATAGTACAAGGACATTAAATTATTCTACGCAGATCTTTAGGATCTGTTCGTTTCTTGATAGGCTGCCATATAGAAGCCTCGTAAAGGATTTAGCTAGCAATGCTAATATTGTTGAGTGTGAGATGTTACGCTCATTCCTTCGTCTTACATGGAGCAAAGTACATGGTGGGGCAAAAAGAACGCATGGATTTTAAACTAGTATAATTGGCTTTAGGTTATTATACTATTTATAAATACTATTCAATAATATAATTAAACTCTATATAACTATAACTAGTAAAACTGACTAATATTAATGACCATTCCACTCCCACCACTGATGCAAAGCAAGTCAAATCCATGCGTTCTTTTTGCACCACCCTATCTATGCTTGTGATAAATAAAAACTCGTCATCACTCCCATCACCGAATGAGAGTGAGGTTTATAGTATATACGTATAGACTGAGAATGAACGAAAAACTTTTGCTATCATGCGTTTTTTACCTCACTCTGACGTTTTCTCTTATCTATGAGGTTGAATATATGTTCAGGGAAGAGGGAAGCAACTTAAGGCGCATGAGAGATAAGAGAACGATATTAAAACTACTGGCTTGAGTAACTTCTACACTTGTGACGCAATTATACAAGTTTGGCGTCGATATCATCCTAAGGTTTTTACTACGATGTTTAGGGTAAAGACGTGTTTTTATCTGTTCTAAAATTATTGGTTTTGTGCATTTAAATCTTTTGATTGTGAGTTTGTAAGTGATGAGCGTCATTCACTTATCAGATGCATGCGTGCAAAAATATTATAGTGTCGCAATCTTCATAAAATGGATAAATCATGTTTTCCTAATTGTTACTGCATGACGATAACTATTTTATTAAAACTTAAGACGAAAATTTTATCCAAAATGTCATCTTACTTCACATTTCTTTGGTTTCTATATCATTTGAATCTTCGTCTTCGTTATTACCTGAAGTTATTTTGAATGACAGATATTTTTTGTTATGCTATACAACATTCTCCCTCATGTTCCTCACACCTGAATTACCTGAAAACTTAACATTTGTGCCGATTTAATTTACACATTCTTTTATACCAATTACAACAAAGAGCCGTGTAAGCATTATTTCAAATTAACGGTTAATGTGAGCAACCGCAGCCGTGCATTTGCAAAAGATTTGTTAAAATCTCGGGGCTGTTGCCAACTGCCTGGGATACTAAAGCAAAAACTGAGTCGGAAAAAAATCAGCATTTCTTTCCTGCTGTATAGCGTCACGCGCTTGTATGTATATAACAGAGATTTTTTCAATTATATGAATACCAACAGAAAAGAAGAGCTTTTACCGCTTAATTAGTAATGAATTTATGTATAATATCTAAGAAAAACAAATTCTCAAGTTTCAAACAATTTTACTAATTTGATTTTCATTTACGATTCTCAGTTTCTCAAGTTAAATTTTACTGAAATTTACAGCAATCATGAAGTCTTCCGCATGTTGACCGTTTTAAATATGGTTCTAATTTTAAAATTCTACACCTGAATCTGCATTTTATAACACTGTAGCTACAACCCTCTAAGTTTGATGAGAGACACAATGTAAACACCGAATTTAAGTTTTGTAGAAATAATCAAGATGTTCAAGTCCATGAGTACATTTCAAGTATTGGGATCGGTATAAAATTCTACATTTTATGTATTAATCGTCAAAAATCGTTCTTTCATTAGTATGAGTATGAATCATTTTCATTCATTTTATCATTCATTGATTTATGTATGAATTATTTTGTATCTGAATTATCAATTAATTATCTCTGAATTATTCAGAGTTACTGAATACTGAGTGCATTAGTTTACGAACAGTAGAAAAAATGTTGTAGCGATACTGTGCACATAAAACTCATGATCTACGTGTTGAAGAAATTATTTAATCCATGTATAACCTCAGTTGTGTCGAGCTCATTTCATTTTTTCATGCATCCATTTGAATGTAAGATTCAGATATGTGTGAAGAAATTATGGTGAACGACTGGTTTTCTTGAGCCTAAACTTTAAGATTCAATATTATCTACAATAAAATCGAAAGCAATGTCACTATTCTCCGTTTTCCTCTGTAACCCATTTACTCAAAAATTACTTCAGTCAATTTTTTTCAGGGATTTCAGGTTTTGACATCAAATATTTCAGTATCTTATCGTCTAATTCTTTCGCAGTTTCACGAATGGGCCTTGGACTTCAAATAAATCTAAGCAAATTGAAATGGAAATAAAACAAATTTTTTCCTTGAAAAATTTTTAATTTAATTTCTTCAACATAATTATACATCAAATTGCAAGGTTTAAATTAAATTTTCTGGAGTGTTCTATGAAAGATATTTCATTTCATTTCTTCGCTATAATTATTTACTTAATTGTAAGGTTTAAGTTAGTTTTTTTATGAGTTTAATTTGAAATATGCCTTAGTACAGGCCTGTACAAGCGGGCTACCTCCTGACCACACGACGCGGCTCTCTGGGGGACAACTCATGTGAGCTCTTCCAGCCACACCGAGCCACGTCACCACGTATGGCGGACGAAATCCTGAGAAACTGACGATTGAAGTCAAATTCTGCTCTGGATGAAATGCAGGACTATTCTTCTTTGGAAGAAATGTTGCTCATCATTGTAGACGTCTGCTCTGAACAGTCTTCAAACGATGCGGGAACAAAAAAGTCGAGGCAGCTTCCTGATAATCGGCGAGTGAAGCCAATCTAGGAAGTTTTCCTCGCTTGACACAGCTTGCTTCTTCCGTGTTCTGCTCTTCTTTGGACCATCGGCGATGTTTTCATTATTCAAACAAGCAATTCTAGATTCACATCCGCATTGAATTATGCCGTTGATGAACTTCCTTTGACCGTGAACGAAAGCATACTTGGTCCAAAGAGCGCTTGATCTAATCTGGGTAATACCAATAAACGCATTCACATTCTGAAAGGTCCCTGGAAATAACCAAATTAGACTCAACTGAGGAGAAATACTCTCCAGCATGGAAAGGTATACTCATATCTCTTCGTATAGGAACCATTCAATCCCAGTCACACCGCAAGAATTGCATTGCTCCATCTTCATCTGAAGTCTCGGAACTGCCCAGGGCGTTCGAGACAACCTGACACCCTTTGGCGCCTTTGCTGCTGAAGCCTTGCTCAAGTGAGGCGTAGTCCACACTGACAAGGCCGCTGAACCGAGGTCTGGCCTCAGCGGCGCTAAAGAGGGTCACCAAGACCACGAAGATGAAGACAGCGTAGAAACGGAAAGCGGCCATTTTTGTTGCGTTGGAGTGAGAAGACGGGAGTGAGGGAAACTGCACGAGGGAAATGTTTGCGTTATTAGAAATAGCCTCGTGAAATTTATCCTACTATAAAGAAAAGTTTAGTAAAATATCGGTATTGAAATTTCTCGTGAACTTGAATTTCGGAAAATTGTTTCGTTAGATCACTGCGAATAGGTTTTCATTTATTGACGTAGATATTTGCGGATACTCTTTGCAGTGAAAATTAATGATTCTTCAATGTATTAATTGAAGTAACATTATCATGCTTCATTCTACGTGCATTGCATTCCATGACGCGCAAAAACTTGAATCATGATTATTATGCCAAGTACTCGCCTAGTACTCGCTTTGTATACACTAGTAACGACACGTACCCAGTTACAACAACCTTGTACTAGTGGCTGTTGTATATTCTGTACCGCGTCTTGTTCCTGACAGGTAAGTTAAGTGTGATGGTTTACAAATTTATGAAATACATCTATCAATGTTCGAGACGTTAAATGTGCAACCGGAATTAAAATGACAATAAAATTATTAATAGTTTCTGGCAACAAGATGCATTTACTACAAAAGGTGCAAAACATCGTTGAGGAGCTACGAGATTTAGTAGATAGGGCACCAAGCCTATTGAGTCTTATTAGGCAGGGGATGAGTTTCCCTTTTTGTAAAAAGAACAGAATAAATTTTTAATAAACGATGTCAATTGAATGTTTCTTAGTTTGGTAACATTCTCCAATATTAAGAGTCGAGCGTTCTGAAACTCCGCTAACATTTTTTCTACATGTAAAATATTAGAACACGTACTTTTCACATATTCACGTTATTTTGGATAGCAACGGCCTTCTTAACGAGTGTAGGAGATGGACATTTCGCAAAACTCATAAAATTTTGTACCCACTTCAGCAGTCCTTAGACTGGCTTAGTTATTAAATCTGTTAATTGAGTGGAGACTCGTGCCCAATGATTGTTGAAACACAAACGCCCTTTCATGCGTTTCCATCAAGCTGACAAGGGTTAGTCATATTTCTTTTATTTCAACCACGTATTTGCTGTTTCTTGATGAGCTCTACCGTTAAGTATATCTGAGGAACAAAAACTTAAGTATATCCCGAGAAACGAATGCTGACGTAAACATTTCTCCACATGAATACATAATCCGAAAGTTTTCGCGGGGACTGGTTGGGCTACTAAAGATTTCAACGCTAACTACTTGCCAAGTTACAATGATTTAATTATTGACTTTAAGACAATTTGAACAAATCAAACAGCACTTTCTCGAGAATGTGCAAAGTTCAGCAGCTTGAAAATTTAATTTATCGTTATTTTCTTTTGAGTGACAATGACTGTTTACTCCACAATTTATTCAGACCAAGTTAAAACAACGGCGTTTCTATAATGCGTTCTTTTTACCTACCAGTAAAGAGCGCAAGCTGTGCGGTGTTGTGTCCTGCAAGGCACAAGAGCAAGTAATGATGACATTCAAAGACCGGATATTTATAGCTCCAGCAAGACACCGTGCATACGGAACTGCCGCTGCTGTACGCGTCGCACATGCGGAAATCAGTCAGCGCTCGCCTAACTGGGCAGAGCCATGAGGGTACCTGCTGTGAATATTTACGATTCTGGCTGGTGACGAGCTCAGCTCCTATTTTATAAACACTCTCTTGCATTGCCCATTGCCTCTTTACTCATATTTCTGGTGAACGTAGTAGTTACTCTCCTGATACGCATAGTTACGACAAACATCGCAACACTCTCTTCAAACACGCACTTGAGACGTATTTAAGCAGCTCTTCTCTCAATAATACGCGCACTTCCATAACCGGTCAACGTACTCTTTACTAGCAATAACAGTGATTGTAGTAGTTACTTCTAATACGCTCAGTTCTAACAAACGTCATCGCCACCCTCTTCATATTACGAGTAGTTTTAACGAAGTTAAATAGCTGAACTCTTGATATTAGTATCTTATTAAACGAACATGGTAGCTATTCTACAATATTACTGTATTTGTCGATGATCAGAGTGAATGTCACCATACAATGTTTATGTTTCCTAACGAGTGAAAATATAAATCTTTTTCAGGATGACATGGTTCACTTAATCTTTTACGATAATTGATTCAATGAACTTTGTGTGTTGCACATCATACGAGAGAAATTTTACATTTTGAATTCGTGTTCCTATGATAAATGTGTTTCGTTCAACTAAAGAATCAGAACACTGTTCTAGTTCTTTAAGTGGTAAAGTGCGAAGACAACTGCTCATCATTTGAAAAGTAGTCATAAAATGACACGCAACTTTTTCCGCATTTCAATTCGTAAAGAACTCGGATAAATTTAAAGGGATGAAAAGTTCGAAAAAAATTCCAACACCATCATCCGATATGGAGTTTCAGAGCGTCATTCTTCGATTTTTATAATTCCCAGACAAATTTATCATTCCCAGACAAATGGTTGACTTCGACAGTGAGGAAATTTTTGTCCATTTCCGTCCTGCATACCATAATCCCCTGTAGGTATGGTAACTTCAGTGGAAAATATTAGGCCGTTGTTATGGTTACTTCAGTGAAAAATATTAGGACGTTGTTATGGTTACTTCAGTGGAAAATATTAGGACGTTGTTATAATTAATTCCATGGAAAACAGCGAGAGGGATGAAAAGATAGAATGACGAAAAATATTTTTGTTAAATAGTTCATTAAAGCTTCAGAATATCCTATCTGCAAGCTATGAAAAAAATACCATCTTTAACTCCTGAACATGTTACATCTCATTTACGTGTAAGAACATTAAAATATATCCTTGAATAATAGTTCATAAAGATTTCAGAATATTCTATCCAATCAGCGAAAAATATCACTTTTAACTCCCAAAAATATTACAGTACTTCTCATTTGCGGATAAGAACGTTAGCGCCGAGTGTCTCAAGTTGAGTGCAATGGGCGACCTCACAGTTGACATTCCCTACGGACAAATGGCCTTGTTCGAGACATCCAAAAGTCATACCATGCCCTTCTTAGTCGACATGAGCTACGGTCGTCCGTTGTGAGCTTTGTGGGAGAGTTACTGTGGGCCTCCGATGCCTAAACCTGAGGTCGGGCAAGGGTTATGAAAAGCATTTTCTGGCCAAAATGCGCATTTTTGGGCTTTTCTAACGAAATCTGAAACATAAAAATCACTCAAGCCGCCAGGGTTGGACGGTTTTCATGGCTGAATTTTTTTTGTAAAAAAAAATATTTTTGGACAGTATTGTCAGAAAAAGTCTGATCTGACAACTTTGGTCTAGTTGAATGCAACATGCTTGCGGGAGTTGGTGGCGAATTTGAATTGCAAACTAAAGAGCTGGCAAGCGTACACTTGACCTTAGATAACGCTTCATCCATGAACGAACATTCGAAGGTCCATATAGTTATATATGAGATCCATCTAAAGCAATGGATAACGGAAATTTTTTAATGCACAGCGTAACTACTGACGCACATTTGAGAAATAACTAAATTTTTGCGCTCAATTGCACAGGGTATGAACACCTTGCTTGTATTTGTTTGTGTCTGAATATATACCTGTATGTTGATATCTGAATATACTTGTTAGCATATACCTGTATGTATATATCTGTTTGTGTCTGAGCATATACCTGTTTGTGGATGCATTACCTGTGAGGAGAGTTGAACGCCGAGCTCACGTAGAGAATGATCCTCAATAAATGGTTGACAATAACCAAAAATATGCGTTTACAAGCTACTTAATCCGCGTATTTATAATTGGAAACTATTAGAGGGTATTGTTGAGCAAGAATAACACTGGTATCAGAAACAGTTCATCGACCGAGGGATGACAACAGCAGAACAAAATACAACTCACTTTACGAACGCTAATAATGAAATTAATTTATTCAATCCCTCTAACTACCATTCAACGTTCAAAACTACTTTGAAACTTCGCTCGGAACTTTTCAAAATAATTAATTTAGGCGTATATTCGCTTGAGAAGTAAGCCCAAAAGCGCGCTTCGTAGTCAGCGAAACGTTGAATCTCAAACCAAGTGTTCTGCGAGTGCTGCGTTTCCAAGAGCGCTCCACTCTTTTATATTCGCCGAGACTGAAAATTGCTGTTATTAACCGGGTGCAAAAACAAGCGCCACCTATCAAAATCTTGCGTAATGACTGACACGCGGGTGAACATCACATGCCATCCACGCACAAAAATGCTGAGCCACAAAAACGTTAGTTTCGATGCCGGTAAATGATCAGCTCTCTGAAACGAATGAGCCACGAGTTATGAATAACTAACTCTCAATTTAACTGCGAGGAAATGTTCCGGAGGTAATGAGCGAAGAAGACTGCCTCCTTTACGGGCAGAAAAACTTGACTCGGTAAATTTGATTTGTAGCCCTTACGAAACGGAAAATACTTGAAAGGTAGGATTATACGCAATACATTGGTCTACTCTAATGTGAATGAATGCAATAATTCAGAATAAAAATACTTAAAATCTCATTATTTTCAATAACATCCGAGACATTCAATCTATTAGGCGTGCAATATATCTCTCATATAGTTAACCATATCTTCCAATGAGCCCATCTCTTCGTCATTCCACTTACATTCCGAAGAGCTCGACTACTACAATTACTTCAAATCGCAACACCATCGCAAGAAGAATTCATTCAAACGACCGTTCCTAACGGGTCCCATGTTGCGCATGAGCGTGGGCCAGCATTAAGCAGCAGTGTTGCCATGCAGAAGCCGTCGTTTTAATATAAAGAAATCAGACCTTCAGACGGCGGGCACCCGCAAGGCGGAACAGTAGTGGGTAACGTTCGCTGCCCAGAGGGCGGCGGTACGCTCTGACCGCAACGTGTGCCACGGAGGGGATTTTCTTAAAGCTGCTGACCGACCAGTGGTCACAAACTCAATTTTTATAATTACGTAATTAAAGCTAAAGGAAGGCACGATCCATTTAATGTTTGCTATTTTCAAAGCTGCTTACTACAATTGACTTTAAATTTGAGTTGAATTTTGAACTTTAGTTTAACCAGGTGCGGTCAAAGTGTTAACTCGCTGAGGGCAAGTCTTGGACGAGGTATTCGCCCTCTGTTTTCAGGGTGCTAAGCTGACGGAAGACAACGAGGCGCCATTAGAGTTTCAGACATGAAATTTATGTTCTATAAATACTTGGATGACTACACGAAATACCAGTTTACTCAACCCTGAAACTTAACGCTGCGAAAATTTCTTACTGAAAATTTAGCGCACTTTTGCGTGTCACGTCTTTCTTTCAAGTCCACTGATGTATGTGTGTGCACAAATGATGAAAAATAACATATATTCAAAAAGTTCATCCACAAGTTGAAACAACACATTGATTTTATGAAAATTTCTAAAAACACAGGGGTGATAATATCTAATTGATGTAAAAGCCACAATAAGTATTCTAATCTAACAGCGGTTGGTGAGTTACAGACCAGCCACTCAGGCGTAAGTTATTTTACTAACTCAATAAGTATGACTTGTAATACACAAATTTTGAATCGGCACAGAGAGTGGCCACGGAAAAGATTATGGTTGTATTTACGCTCGTCACAAAAGATGTAGTTAAAAGACGAAGTTTTCTCTCTCAAATTGTCCCGGTTTTCGATGAATGAAGCTCATTGCATGGAAAACAAGACTCCTTTGTTCATATCTGCAACAGTCCGAGTACTCTTCATGGTGATATAATTAAGGTTTATGCGTAGTATTCTACTCACGTCATGCATAAAAAACTATCCATAGAATTTTCAATCAATGAATATCAATGTTATGCAAAAACTTTTACTCACTTTGTAAAGCCAAACGTACCTGCATGGGCCACATCTACATCAACAAAATCTACGAAATCATTTATTGAAAGAACAACTCCAGAGCCAAATCAAGTAAACAGTGAAATATTGTATGTGAGTGTTTTTGCTTGTAAAATTGGTCGGTGGAGTCTTAGAGTAACCTCAAATGCGAAATAAAATACGTCACTACTTCCTAATAATGTTCTTATCTAACGTTCTAATTGTTCATGCATCTGACTATCGTGAATGTCCTCTCACTGTAAAGATAACTAAGCTATAAGTATATTAAAGAAAACAAATTCAATGCATCTAAACTCTCCATTATTATTATATTGCTGCTAGACGAAGTAATGATACGAGCTTGATGAAACGACAACAGACTCTTCATAGTCCAAATACCCCTTATCATATACGAACATCAGTTAATTATTTTTATCACTCTAACCCAAGGGGAAAAAACGCATTTCTTGAGTCCGGAAACGCGCGTGAAACGCTATCTAAAATCCTTAAATATGTGTAACGACTTTAGCGATTCCTAATTTTATTTGAACGTTTATGAAAACACAAAAGTGGACTTTTCTAATGCTATCTATTTATACTTTCGTAAGAAAGCTTGTCAGGATACAGACCATTAAATGCAGAACTTGCAAATTTACCAAATGGTTATTTTTCCGTCTGAATGCACTGGTTCAAATCGTTCGGCCGTACAGCTTAGACTACAGAATTAATTAAGATATTATTTTTATCAAAATTCTAGTTTTGGTTGGAAGCTCATAGCCGAATTTTCAAATTTACTCTACGTCGTCGTCACGTGCAGTACGCAACATAAGTTCAAAGTTGTAGAGCGGCCAAATTGACGTGAAAAACGTATACCAGCAGCTGTGAGCTACCACAATGCAAAATGCTTTGAAAATCAGGCCTCTGGACTACAAGTATTCTAAAATTAGAATTCTCTTCCTAGTAGCGGATACCCTGATTTAGGCACAGCGCACATACTCCCTCGACTGCACGAATTTCAATATATGAACCCATTTTTTTAGTTCATCATTTATTTTCGAGCGCGCTATTGGTGCAGTAGAAGGTGAAGATGAACTTTATGGCTTTGAACTTACGGTAGCAAGTGGACGAGCGAGGCAAGCTGGGATTTGAAGGTTAATAACAAACGACGAGAGGGAGTACTGAGAAGGAGGAGGGCGTGTGGGAGGGTAGACTGCCCGTTCTGGCGTCCAGACTTCCTAGATCTCGCAATGCGCTCAGGTAAAAATAGTGCACGTCCAGACGGGGGCGAATTCAGAGCTCAACATCTTGTGCCTTGAGATGAAACAAAAAATGGCCTCTATCTTATGTGCGTCTACTCCAGCAAACTTCATTTGAGCTTCCATCTAATGTGCATTTACTCCAGCAGACTTAATTTTGGCATCTATCTAATGTGCATTTACTCCAGAAAACTTTATTTTGACCTCCATCCAATGTACATTTACTCTTGAAAACTTTATTTTCATTTGAAATGCGTTTGGTATGACGCGACAAATTCCATAGTCCCAGCCAATTATATTCTGAATAAAAAAAATGATATAGGGACATATTACAAAGGCGTACAGCAAGTAAGTCTACTGAGGTGTAGACCTCTATTCACAAAGTCAAGTTTTCGAAATAAAAATCGCCTGTCGTAGAACATTAATGGGAGAAGTTTGCTCAATACTTTGCACTTTCAACAAACCGCCAATACTTTCGTGCGACAGACATCGTAACTTCTCCATCAGTCATCGAAAATTTTATTCGCATTAACGCGTCTGACTCATAAAATGAAAAGCAAGGCGAAAATCGCTGTTCGTATACTCATTTTATTAACAAATTAGCATGGACGAAATAAATAAAATAGAACGTTTCGAACTCATCGGTTCATCATCAGCAAAAGTTTAGTAAAACGCGGTAAAGGGAACAATTTCACAGTTCCCTTTAGCTCAATTTACTGAACCTTTGCTGAAGATGAACCAATGGATTCGAAACGTTCTATTTTATCTATTACCTATTAGCGTATCGGATTTTTTAAGCTTTCGTCCACACTTTTCGCGCTGTACAAACATTTTTGCTGTGTCCACAATTTGCCAACAAGTACATTTAATATTTGAAGACTGAAGATATCAACCGAAGGGTTATATCTGTAGAGGCTTAACTTGAGATGAAATTATGAGCATATGAATACATTCAATATAATAAAGTAGAAGCGTAAAACCTTCATCGAATTCGACGTTTGGGTGGTCATGGTACGTTCCCAAGTCTCGCAATGTATTTCTCCGTTATTGTTATAGAAAGCAGATAGTCATGAGATGTTGTGTCCATCGGAGGTAACAATACAATTTTTATAATAAAAGGAGCATTATGTAGCGTAATGAACACTAGGCATTATGGTATAATCGAGAAGTAAACGATTCATTAATAGTGAATAATGTGCAGGTTGTTCAACACAAGCATTGCAATGATTGTATTGCTTGTAAAAAAGCATGTTCTTCCGATCAACCGCTCGGAGAAACTCTACACAAAAAAATTATCACAACTCTAATATTTTTCTATTGAATTAAGGTCACACTTCGCGAAAACAATAGATTATGGTCATTTGATGTTTAGCACGATTGCATTTTAATACTGCAGTCTAGTGTGAAAAGACATGTCTCGATGTCACCAAAAAGTATATCAAAATGCACAAATTGTGAAAGAATTGCGCACAACTTTGCTGTCAAAGTTGTGGGCAAAGGTAAATGCATGATATAGAAACGGGCATGCAACTCCCATTGTAAAATTTCTTCAACTTAATATTTCAAATGAAACCCAAATTGGAGAAAAAATATATAAGTTTTAGTTACCGTTCATTCAACCTGTGAGTAAAACCTCTCTCAATTTCAGAAGATCTGCTTGGAAATAGGCTCACCCAGCGCACAAAAAATTTCTAACAGCGAAAGAATTCAAGGCAAACGTGTCACGCTATTTTGCGTCTCTGTCATAGTAAATTACACAAGACAATATTTCGTTGTTCTACATTCCTTACCAGTGAAATTGAACGACTGCCGGTGAGCTTAAAACTACTCTCTGCTTTTCTTAGGTTAGCACTTTAAACTCTTTGAAGCTGAATGTTATATATTTTGAGCTAGCATATTATATACTTACATATTCAGCATAAAGGCATTGCCTTCGGTAGCATTGTCGATTCCGTATTTCTATATCATATTCCTCAATAGACTTATTGCTAAAACCGCATATTCAGGATGTATTGTGGAGTTGATCGTTAAACCACGGTTATGTTCTCTATTAATAAAAATTAAGAAATTGTTGAGCTATTTGTTACTTTCAGACAATATAGATTTGTCATCGTGTTTATATTTTACCTCATTTATCAATGTTTGTGTATTATTATTCAGAATAACAAAACAATGAGGAATGTAAAACCTTTTATGAGCTATGATTGTAACCTGATTTTCTCCATGTTTCCATCGGATACATAGATCCAAGCTAAATTGTGTTTGTTCGAAATTTGAGACTTTTGCACTGAGTAATAGTCTAACGTCAATTCTAAGTGGCGCAATGAGGTTTCTCATTTTATTGTTAAGTAACTGAAGGATGAATTTTATATCGATTACATCCATTAAACGCTTTGCAATCAATACGTAATAAATTTTTAATTAAAAAACTCAGATATTTCAGTAAATATAATTAGCACACTGGCATCACTATTTTAATAAGTGACTTATAGCTGCCTCTGTGAGCGCCAATGTAGCTGTACTCTGAAATGAAATAAAAAACTTGAAGGAAACGTAATCTGAGGCTTCAGATTTACACCGGGTGTTTTGTAATTCGATGCACGTATTTTGACCATATACAAGAAATCTTTTAATTTAGTGTTTTTCTGTATATGGTTAAATTATGTGCATCGAATAACACAACACCCTGTCTGCAGTTACTTCACATATTCTCATCATTGTGTTTGTGTTTTGAGCAAGCGTTGAAATATACTTATTAATATGTATATATCATACCATTTTACTTGAATTGTCATTTAAGGATTAAACAACTGACAAACATTCACCGTACATTTATGCTACAGTGCAACGGTTACATTATAGTAACTCCTGTAGAACAATTGCGAGGCAGTATATTTTAAAATTCATTTGTCATGCGGTTACAGAGAACGTCTGTTGATCGGCAAATTTTAATCAACCTTTAATTCAAACACGCAAGTACTTTGCAAAAAGTACGCAAAAATTAGGAACCCGGATTACATATGTATGATATTCCATAATAATAAAGATTTTTGAAAGCAAAAAAAAGGAGTAGTGGTACTAAGTAGACGATCCACGTCGTTAGTTCTTTTTATTCATAGGGGGGTATTAATTCACAGCTATACATATATATGTCCATTGTACTAGACTTAAGATACAATCTATTGCTGTATCACTTGTAGTAAATAATTTGTATGATTGTAATATTGCCTAGTTCTATAACTTGGGCGCCTAAAATAAGCACAGTTGCTTAAATAATTACATACTTTATGCTTGTTTCAACATGCAGATAATATTTTCTGAGCTATTACGACATTAGAAGTTGTAATATTCGTACTTCTCCTTAATGAAGAAAATTTTTACTTCTGTTAACTAACTTTAATATTTGTATGTGACTTATTTATTTTAACTGCGTTTTTCTACTAAATTTAACGGTGTAGTATCAAATAAACTGACAAATTGCCCTGTTTCAATGCGCTGGAAAACGCTGCGACATTTTTCACTGAATTATTATTGAATTTTACCATGATATGTTGAACATTTCATGTGCCAATTTAAGACACCTAATTACGTGTGTCTAAAGAAGAAATTAAGAAATAAACATTGTAATTTAGAGAACTTAGGTCTAAAAGTGGAATTTTAAAATTTTTAATAATGCCTGTTTTCCGAAGTCATAACAAACCCACTAGTAAATGGCACTCATTATTTGGAAGATCACACATCTCTCAGAGCTGTTCCAATACTTTGCAGTCTGCATTAACTTTAGTCTCCGTTAAAAGCTGCTTTCTTGTGGGAAAAAATAAATTAAGGTGATTCCTGAGAATTAAAAAGATTTTTAGTAGATAAATGTTGCAGAAATTATATCAACAACTGTCTTCGATATTGCATCGGGATAGAACAGTTTCCTGAAAGACTGTTTCGGAGGCTCGAAGGTTACCCCAACCACCAAATTTCGCCGCGTTAATGTGTTCACTTTCAGCATTTTCTACGATTGATTGAACAAGTTTGATAGGAATAATTTGGAACAAATGCCTCAATAAAGAGGAGTTTCACTCTAGACCTACTTGAGAGCACTATATAGACATTGAATCTGTTCCCAGTCTCGGAAAAAAGGTTAGTTTTTTCTTATCTAGGCTTATTCCAGATAATACACTAGATAGGCCTAACTGAAATTCAGAGCTATCGGTGAGACCTGGAATGCTCTTTTTTTGTCTTGCTTGCCGTTCTCTTTCGATTGGCCGAGTGGGACGTTTACATGCTTCTCTGGGACTGTTCATAGATTGACTGTCATATAAATTTTAATGTATTTTTTAATGCGCAAAAATGCAGTTTTGGTAAGATAATAAAACAAAAATGGAGTTAGTTGAAGTACAATTTGCGAGTAGCGTATTTGTTATTTTATAGTGTTTTAAATGTAAAGTACATGTTATGGACGCAAAGTTTTTTATTTCATGTTAAAAACTAAATTATTTGTAGTCTAGGTAAAATCTTGGTACTATTCAAGTTTATTTGCTTCTGGGCATTGAATCAGATAATTACTTGTGAAAGCTTTTATTATCAGTTCAAAATAAATTGAGCACTTCTCAATTTGAGATAAGGCCTATAGCAGTTTGTTATTGAGAAATATATTAATATATTCTTGGTAGAAAAATTGAATGCTTGAAATTATTTTGTAAAATTTGTATATTTTATCAAAAAGACAAAGTTGATATGTGAAGAACAAATTTGCATGTTTTCAATCAGGTTAGTTGGGCATCTAAGCATGCAATTTCAATTTATAAAGGATGAGAGCTTGACCTACTTCTCTAGCCACAATACAAATAGTGGGAAAATATGTTGAAGTATATTTTCCAATTTGGCAAAATGAAGTGGAAATGCATCAAAATACCTGGTACTAACTGAAACATAATGTTAGGTCTCAAAGAAAAGAAAAGAAAAGATCAACTCAGGGTTAGGCAGGACTCTTGTTGAAACAAGAAGTTTTTGTTTTGTAACAGATTATCTTTATTTTTTGATTGCAGTGTTCTATTTTTCTGCATCTAATGTTTGTTCATTTAGTTCAATCTTCTATCATAAATATCTTTCCTAACTTACTATTTCTACATGCAGAGGATTCTTATGTTAGAATACAACCTCTTGCATTGATTACCTGTAACCTAAACTCTATTTTAGAGTGTGCCTTCATTCATTCTGCATTTAAAACACCTTAGTTGCAATTAGAAAAGCTTGAGCTAAATTTTTACTTGATCCGCTGCTAACTTTATACCACAAAATCATTCATACCATTTCAACATTTCATTCAGTTTTTGGTGCTTTGTTTCAAATTAAAAATTAACTAAGTAAATAATTTAATGCCATTCAAATTTTACATTTACCATGCTTTGTGGGATGCCATTGTTTACATTTTGAGATCCAAGTTAAAAAAATATACTAACAAAGTGATCTTGTGTGGTTCTTGCAAATCATTCATAGTTTTCCTTTATGCAGTGTGTGAAATGTTTTCTATAAATGCTTGTGTATGACTAAGAGCTATAAATTCTATGAAAGTTCTTGAAAATTGTGCAAATTTTTTAAAAGGTAAAAGTTTTCTTAGAAAGTATTAGCATTGTTTTCCACATTTTTTATTTAGATAATGTTCAATAGAAGAAGACTTTTAGGAGCTCAAAATTCTTCTCTCTAAAATTGTTTTTCTATTCTATTATCTAGTCTGATTTTTCTGCTTATGAAGTTTTTTTTGTGCTTAAAATCTTTTTTTTTGTTGCTTTATTTGTGGCAGTATAACATTCATTTCAATCATTGCGATCATTTCTGCCCCTGTCATTCTTATTTGTGTTACTCTCTTTCCTGCCTATGTTACCCCTTTTTTCTACCATTTTTACTCTTTTCTGTTGAAATTTTTCTCATTTCTTAGATCATATTCCTCTTTTCTCCTACCATTGTCTCTTTTATCTTGTAATTTTCTTTCTTTCTCTTAATTCTTCTTTTATTTTTCCCAATCCTCTTATCTCACCCAATTTCTCTCTTATCTCTCAAAATTTCTTTCTTATCTCTCACATTTTCTCTATTATCTCTCAGAATTTTCCTATTATCTCTCAGAATTTTCCTATTATCTCTCAGAATTTATCTCTAATCTCTCAGAATTTTCCTATTGTCTCTCAGAATTTACCTCTTATCTCTCAGAATTTACCTCTTATCTCTCAGAATTTACCTCTCATCTCTCAGAATTTCCCTCTTATCTCTCAGAATTTTCCTTTTGTCTATCAGAATTTTCCTCTTGTCTATCAGAATTTTCCTCTTGTCTATCAGAATTTTCCTCTTGTCTATCAGAATTTTCCTCTTGTCTATCAGAATTTTCCTCTTGTCTATCAGAATTTTCCTCTTGTCTATCAGAATTTTCCTCATATCTCTCAGAATTTCCTCTTATCTCTCAGAATTTCCCTCTTATCTCTCAGAATTTCCCTCATATCTTTCAGAATTTCCCTCTTGTCTCTCACAATTTCCCTCTCGTCTCTCACAATTTCCCTCTCGTCTCTCACAATTTCCCTCTCGTCTCTCACAATTTCCCTCTTGTCTCTCACAATTTCCCTCTTGTCTCTCACAATTTCCCTCTTGTCTCTCACAATTTTCCTCTTGTCTCTCACAATTTCCCTCTTGTCTCTCACAATTTCCCTCTTGTCTCTCACAATTTCCCTCTTGTCTCTCACAATTTCCCTCTTGTCTCTCACAATTTCCCTCTTGTCTCTCACAATTT
>JACJUY010000598.1:27033-39577 GCA_014220935.1 Platorchestia sp. MABIK | reverse complement strand
CCCTCTTGCCACTCACAATTTCCCTCTTGCCACTCACAATTTCCCTCTTGCCACTCACAATTTCCCTCTTGCCACTCACAATTTCCCTCTTGCCACTCACAATTTCCCTCTTGCCACTCACAATTTCCCTCTTATCTCTCACAATTTTCCTCTTCTCATGTAATATTGTCTTTTTTTCTGGCAACGTTGTCTTTTTTCTGGCAACGTTGTCTTTTTTCTGGTAATGTTGTCATTTTTTCTGCTAATATTGTCTTTTTCTTTCAATGTTGTTCTCTTACCGAGCAATATTGTCTTCCTTCTTGGCAATATTGTCTTCCTTCTTGGCAATATTGTCTTCCTTCTTGGCAATATTGTCTTCCTTCTTGGCAATATTGTCTTCCTTCTTGGCAATATTGTCTTCCTTCTTGGCAATATTGTCTTCTTACTTGTCAATATTGTCTTCTTTTTATTATTGTTCTCTTCAACCTACATTGCTCTCTTTTTCTACCTTTATTGCCTGTATTTTTGCCCTATTGCCCTTATTTCTGCTGAAAGGTCCAATGTTATTTTTCACTGAAAATATATGTAACCTTTGCCTGAATAAATTTGTTGGTGCTCTTGGCAGCAGGAAATGCTGAGCTATTATGGTTATCCTAACTGTGGCAGTCAATTGTGCCATATTTGTTCTTGTCTAGCAAGCTTTCTGCTCCGACTCTTCCATGTTCACCGGAAATAAACCATTTTCTTTTTTGGAGAGAGGAATGCTGTGTTTTTGATTTGTGGACCATCATATTTAAAATCCAATTGGTTGTGATGCATTTTATGCTTCAACTTCTTTTTGGAAATCAAACGGTTTTTCTATGTTAAATGAAAGTGGCTTCTCCAATTCTTAGCCTTGTAATGCAAGATCATAAGAGTTTTTCAATGTTTCTATAGCTGATGTTGATTTTTCAGTGGCACAGTTATTTTGTTGAATGGTATCATGCATGAGAGCGTACTGCAGATAGCTGTGGAGATAGTATGTGTGTGCATCTCCTGATATCTTGGTTGCATATTATGACCAGCCTATCTTGGGGAATTAGCACTTTCAGGGGAATGAGTGAGGTCCCAAGCTAAAATTTAGATACGTCTTCCTTTTAATGAAGTAGAATAGGTTATGTTTTGTTGCAAATCATTTTTTTTGGTTCACTGCTGTCCTGTTTTTCACCACTATATTCTTTTTCAACTTTTAGCTTGTTTCATGAAATCTTTTCCCAACTTCTTTTTTCTATGCACTATAAACCTTAAATTCCTCATTCCCTAAAGCCTGCACTAAATGGTATCTTTCTCCTTCTTCTCTTTGGAATGCCTTTGTTGCAGTTAGGGAGGTTTAAACTAACATCTAATATGATCATAAAGACATGCTGTCTCATGTAATGCCTGCTGCTTAGTTGACTATGCAAAGTTATTGATGTCATGATGGCGTGTGCCTTTTTTACTTCAAAGATGTAGCATTTCCAATTTATTTGTCTCAAGTGGTGGTACTGATCTCTGGTGGTGCAAGAATAGTTCATGTATTTCCTGATGGATGGCGAATTCTTTGATGATTTCCATTGAAATGATATGCTATGGGGACTTCTTGCATAATAGCAAGTCAAACATGTTTGATTTCCTGGTGAAATCTTTCATTGCTGTGGTGTTATTTTGTGTGTGCTCAATAAAGTAATAGTTATTAATAGCTCTTATCTCAAAATCTGCTTGTTTAATGATTTTCTTGCTTTATTCCAATTATATATCATTATAGCACAACACCTCAATCATAGAAATTACTTGCACCACAACACTTCTTTTCAATTATTGAAATTACTGACACCACAACACTTCTCAATCGTAGAAATTACTTACACTGCAACGGTTCTTGTTAACTCTTTACTGTTAAAATGGATTTTGAAGTCAACTTTCAAAAACAGCTCTGAAATATTTTAGCCTCCTGAAATTTGTGCCCTAATGTGTTCTTCAAAGTTCATTGTCGAGTGGCAGTCACTTCCTTGTTGTGAAGCCGGTTCCAGTTTAATGATGGACGTGATAACGGTAATACGATTACAAAATGCGGACGTTAAAGGTTTAATGATGGTGGTTGTGTTAACGGTAATATGAGGCCAAAATACAGACATTAAAGGGTTAATCATAGAAATTACTTGCACCATATCAGTTTTAAACACTGAAATTTTGTGTTTTTTTTATGTCACTTAGCCCCTGACTCTGTTGTTTCATTTCAGGAAAAGAGGAAGCATGGCCGAGGGAGGCTCGAAGTTGTCTCTTCTTCCTCACCAGCGCATCGTGAAGCAGGGCTGGCTGTCGAAGCGGGGCGAGTACATCAGGAACTGGCGCCAACGCTACTTCTTCCTCCTCGATGATGGCATGCTCCTTGGCTTCAAAACTGTTCCTGAAGAAGACTTGAGTAATCCTTTGAATGATTTTACTGTTAAGGTGAGCTTTGAATGATTTCATTGTTGAGGTTAGCTTTGAGTAATCATTTCAATGATTTTGCTGTTGAGGGGAGCTCTGAGTTGTCATTTCAATAATTTTGTTGTTGAGGGGAGCTTTGATTTTGAAGGGGGGAACCCCTCAGTGGGATACAACTATTGTATCTGTGGGAATTGGCACTCCCAGGGGAAAAATGTGTGAGGGCCCAAGCTGAGAGTTAGGTAGGCCTTCTTTTTATTGAAATAGAATAGATTTTTGTTTTGTTACGGACCATCTTTTTTTGGTTCACTGCTGTCCTGTTTTTCAGCATCTACTACTTTCTTCTTCAACTTTTATGTTGTTTCATGAAATCTTTTCTCATCTTACTGTTTCTGGGCACCTCGTGCATAGATTTCGTATTCACTCAACTCCATACTAAATGATGCCTTCATTTTTCCTCTCTTTGAACATCTTTGTTGTGGTAAAGAGAGGCCAAAACTTTCTCATTTGATAAAATAATATTAATAATAATAATTGAAGGGGGGAAGGCTGCTTTGATTTTACCTTTGATTGGACTATCAACGCAAGTCTTGCATAATCTTTGAAATGATTTTATATTAGTTCAGTTCTTCAATATTCCCACCTTTAATAAGCTTTTTAAAGGTTGAGGTAAGGCATTGTTGAAATTTGTGTCATGTTAGGTTTCAGTACTTGCTGCGATTGCCTGGACCTCTGTAAAAACTGATTTTGAAGAATTCGAATCATTATGCAATTCTTTCATGTAGTTCTCACTATTTTGATAAATTATAATTATTACTGCTTTTCAAATATGTTATTTTAAAAGCTACGTGATTATTTAGGTGTTTTCCAGTGAGGTAAAAAACTTGCCCCCTTTAACAACGGTGAATTTTCTGGTACACATTTGCATGTGGGTGTGAGCAGCATCTAAGGTGTGCCATTTTGCTTCAGGGCTGCCAAACTCTAACGACAGACATACCAAAACCCAACACATTCATCATCCGAGGGCTGCACTGGACCTCCGTTATTGAACGCTCCTTTAATGCACAATCCAAAGAAGAGAGGTGAGTTTTAGTAACTCCTTAGCTCTTCACTGCACAGTTGTTGTGAAGAACTTCAGAGTGGGAAATTGATCTAAATGGTTAGTAAATCACATCAACAAGGGATTTTGTTTGGAATCGGTGATCTCCTTTTGGGTGTACAAAAGCCATGCTTTCATGAGTTTCTATTTTCAAAGCAGAGTTTTTGAATTTGGCTGAAACCCACATTTGCAGAGAAGAGGAGTTATCTCATATGTATTGCTGCCTTCCTCACATTATGTACAGAAGGGATTTTGAAGTCAGTGTCGCGTTTAGGGTGTAATCTTGGAAGTTTAAGTTCTCAAATGGTGTGTCATCTGTTTTGTTTGAGTTAATTATGGTCATGTTGTATTTGCTTAGAATTTTCACTTCATGCAATCAGTACTGTTGTAACTTTATGACAGCCTTTGGCCTGATGAATGTAATTTTAGTATCTAATATGTTTCTCTAAACTAGCTATTTCATGAGGACTTGGTTGATTTTACCTATGATTGATGGCCACTTTGGCATAATGTTCAAATCTTCAGGTACGCATTGTATGTATTATACTGGTCCTGTTCTGGGTTATTTTTGTTTGTCATTTGTGGGCCTTATGCTTCTTGGAGACTTTCTAATAACAAGTATATCTGTGAAAACATGTAAATCAATGAAAACATGGATATCTGGGAAAACGTGTATATCTGTGAAAACATGTATATCTGTGAAAACATGTATATCTGTGAAAACATGTATATCTGTGAAAACATGTATATCTGTGAACACATGTACATCTGTGAACACATGTTTATCTGTGAAAACATGTACATCTGTGAAAACATGTATATCTGTGAAATTGCGCTAGTCTATGTAGATCCTATGAAACAAAGTTTGATTGTTGAACCTAAAGGAGTAAAATATTTCCGTGACTTATTTGGTATTGCGCTCTCAAAACCAGTTACTCATTTAGTGTTACACTCACAAAACCAGTTCGAGTCATTTGGCGTTGTACTCACAAAACCTGTAACTCACTTGGCATTGTACCCTCTAAACTCCCCAGAAACGCGTGGGTGGATGCGATCGAGAGAGTGAAGGAGAGCATATCTAACGGGGATGGTGGGCTGTCGCTGGGAGGTGTCAAGTCCAACGAGGAAGGGGACAAGGAGAACGACGACTCGAGTGACCCTGACGCCAACAGCGGCGTCGAGTACCTGCCCGCGCCGCAGGGCACCACCGCCATGGGGCCTTACAAGAAGAAGAAGAAACTCGTGAGTGGGCCCTGCATGCCTGGCTTCTGTGGTCCTTGTGTTTGTTGTGAATGGGGGTGGGGGCAGTGGAGGTGTGTGTGTAGGGGTAATGTGTGTGTGTGGGGGAGGGGGGTGTGTGAGGGTGTGTAGGGTGTGTGAGGGTAATGGGCACGGTAGGAGAAACAAGGTATGGTCAAACCAGTCTTTTTTTTCGTCGACCGTGTGGCAATGTAAATCATACATGGGCTGTTGGACGGCAGTAAACTAAATGTGTATTGGTGATAGATACAGTGGTCCCCTTCACCATTTTGAATGTTTACTAGGCAAAAATGTCAAACGCTACTAAGTTCTAGTTGGGTGCAAATAGAAGAGGAATGTTGAAATTTTTTGTATTTATGATACAGACGGGCTAGACTTTGACTTCTGGCCACTTTATATTTTGAGGTTACTTTCTAGATTACTTTGATACCTGCGAGTTGATATACATACATTGGAAGAACACTGACCTTTCTCAAATGATAGTATCATTCTGGGAAAGTCTTGGAGGGTTGTAAGTTCAACCATTGCAGAATGTCTGGTTGTATGCTCAAGGATGGAATTCTTGTTCAAGACCCACATACACAGGTAGTGTTCTAAATACTGCCATCATTTGGAGCTATTGGCTGAAAGCCTTTTTGACTGTTTTTCATTACTCTGGGGTCTGATCAAACGTTCTTGTCATTCAAAATGGAAGTAGAAATTTTTGTGATGTGAAAAATTTGTGCATGCACGTGTGTAGTGCTGGTGGAGGGTACAAGTTTTTTGGTATTCGAAGATGACTGACATACATTATGGTGTACAATCTTTTTTTGGTAGTCGAGGATGACTCGCATAAAATTAACTGTGTTCTCTTTTCCAGTCGTTGGACAGCTTCGAGTTGCTAAGTGGTTTGGGTAAAGGAACGTTTGGTCGCGTAGTGCTCGCCAGAGAAAAGTCCTCTGGAAACATTTATGCCATCAAGATGCTGCGGAAAGACGTCATTCTCGAGAAAGATGAAGTTGAACATACGCTCACGGAGAACCGGGTTCTACAGCGCATCGATCATCCATTTCTTATGGTGTGTGCGATTTTTGTAGGCTCAATGATTGGGAGGTTTAGTTTTGGGCTGAGAGTGAAATTTCTATTTCGTTTGTGTGTCTAATATTATTGTTCGACAGCCAGGTAGAAAATATGAGGACTTCTTTTTGTTGAAAGAGAGTAGTTTTTTGTTTTGCTACTCACAATATTTTTCAGTTTACTGCTGTCATGTTTGTCAGCTCCTACTTCTGGATTCTTCAACGTTTAACTTGCTTCATGAACCTCTTTCCTAACTTGCTGTTTCTATGTGCTGGGGATCTTGTGGGGGACCACATCTTGTGCATATTCGGAAAATATGCAGAAGAATTTGGATTTCCAAATTTGCACGTTTGAAAAATGGATTCCCCATTTTCTTAAGTTCATATTTGATGGTGTTTCATTCATCATTGTTGCGGTCAGGGAGGCTTAAACTAACTTGAAATCTAATCTAATCTAATCAAGAATGTCCGACACTAAAAAGAAATGTAGTTCAGGTTCTTGGATTGGTCTCATTTTGATTGATATTGAGTAAGTAAGGAAGCAAGCATTAGCATAGATTTGCTAGCGCTTCAGGAATTCGTACTATATCGCGTCGTAGGTCTCATAGATTGATGTTGAACAGTCCAAGCTAACCTATTTCAAAGGGTAGAGCACTGGGATATATACCAGTTTTTAATTGCATGAATCATTTTCATGTGAATGTTTCTTCATACGATTTCAATTATGAGAAATGATTTCAAATATATAATGTAAATTAGCTGGAACTGCAATTCATGTGACCAACTGTTATTGAAACAAAAACCCGAATTTCATGCATCAATTCGTCTCATTTGGATGTTAAAGACATTGACCTCACAATTTGCAGTACCTGAAGTATTCATTCACAACCAAAGACCGGCTGTGCTTCGTGCTGGAGTACGTGACTGGAGGCGAGCTCTTCCACCACCTCACCAAAGAAAGCATCTTCTCTGAGGAGCGTACCAAGTTCTACGGCGCCGAGATTTGCTTAGCGCTCGGCTACCTCCACCACTGCAATATTATCTATAGAGACCTCAAGGTGAGTTTTGCTTAGTGCTTAGCTACCTCCGCCACTGCAATATTATCTATAGAGACCTCAAGGTGAGTTTTGCTTAGTGCTTAGCTACCTCCGCCACTGCAATATTATCTATAGAGATCTCAAGGTGACTTTTGCTTAGTGCTTAGCTACCTCCACCACTGCAATATTATCTATAGAGATCTCAAGGTGACTTTTGCTTAGTGCTTAGCTACCTCCACCACTGCAATATTATCCATAGATACCTCAAGGTGACTTTTGCTACTGCTATATCTTGCGTCGTCGTTGCAGTACAGCTGGCAGCGTCAGATCTGAAGGCGACTTGGCTGCACAGTAGTGCTGCTTAAAATAACATGCTGCCTACTGTAGCACTGCGGCAATTTTAATTGTTGGTCAAATTCTGGCCCTGATCGACCCAGATGTTGTAGAGCGTAGGTTTGTGAGACGGTCATCTTTAGTCCTAAATTGCCTCTTGTTTTCTAATTTTTTTGAAAGTACAATTAACTGAGGTGAACACTTCCACAGTTGTGAACACTTTGTGGTTAGGGCTGCTTAAACCTGTTATGATTTCTATGATTTAGGTCGTCAGTATCCACTCACCGTCCGTTACTAACTTATGATTGAATCTAATCTGGCTTTATGATCTCTAAAATTTAGGTCATCAATATCCACCCACCGTCCATTGAAAACCTACGATCGAATCTTATCTGGCTTTATGATCTCTATAATTTAGGTCGTCAGTATCCACCCACCGTCCATTACTAACTCATGATCGAATCAAATCTGGCTTTTGTATTGCAGTTGGAGAATTTATTGTTGGACGCCGAGGGCCACATTAAAGTGGCGGACTTCGGCCTGTGTAAGGAGAACATGTCCTACGGCAACACCACGCGGACGTTCTGCGGCACGCCGGAGTACTTGGCTCCTGAGGTGCGTCTGTCCGTCCCTTATTTTGAGGATAAATGCTTCGAATTCAACTTCTGCTCTTTTTGTATTAAGCCTCTCGTGTCGGTCTAGCTTTCCCGTAGTTGTGGTGGAAAAACTTCTAATTCAGCTACTGCTTTTTGTGTCTCAAGGAACAACCTCTCGTGTTGGTCTAGCCTTCCTTTATTTGGGGGGGACGAATCCTTCAAATTCTACTTCTATTCTTTTTGTATAAAGGAATAACCTCTCGTGTTCGTCTATCCATCCCTTATTTATGGTTGATAAAGCCTACAAATGCAATTTGCACTCTTCATACAGATGTGGCCATGATTGTTTTAACTCTGAGGGTAGCAATATTTCTTGTAGTCAGTGTAAAAACATGCCCGTATTTCTAATGAGTGGTACAAGAAACGCTTAAAAGGAAGATTTAAAATTGTTGACATGTACAGTTTCAGTTCTCTCGAAAATGGTCCTGTTTCTAATATTCCTGCTTGTCATTATTTGCAAAGCCTCATCTAATTCAAAAATGTATGTGCCTGGCAATGGTTTACATTGCTTACTTCAGTGGAGAGAAATGCACGCTTAAGTATTCAAAATATAAACGTGTAAAACTAGGGTCACCTTATGTCCGGGATTTGAAATTTACTCCGAAGCATCATGGATCGTTTAGAAACAAAATGTAGAAGGTGAAGCGCAGTGGTGTAGGTGTCACACTATGTCCGAGATATGAAGTATACTCATGAGCTTCGTGAATTGTTTAGTAACAAAATGCAGAGGGTGAAGAACAAAAGTGGTGTAGGCACTGCACAACCATGTGACGCAGGTGCTGGAGGAGAACGACTACGGCCGCACAGTGGACTGGTGGGGCTATGGAGTGTGCCTCTACGAGATGATGGTTGGCCGACTGCCTTTCTTTGATACCGACCACGAGCGGCTCTTCCAGCTCATCGTATATGGAGAGGTGGTCTTCTCACTTGTGTTTATGAGGCACTAAAAGTTTAGATTGAATCGAGGCTCTTGTAGCTTATTGTATACGAAGAGGTGCTCTTCTCACTTGTTATTTATAAGACGCTACAAGTATCGATTATATTAGGCTCTTGCAGCAGCTTATTTTTATGGAGAGGTGCTCTTCTCACTTGTATTTATGAGCCACTGCATGCTTTGAGTAAACTGAGGCTCTTGCAAAGAGGTGCTCTTCTCACTTGTATTTATGAACAGCTACATGCTTTGAGTAAACTGAGGCTCTTGCAAAGAGGTGCTCTTCTCACTTGTATTTATGAGCCACTACATGCTTTGAGTAAACTGAGGCTCTTGCAAAGAGGTGCTCTTCTCACCTGTATTTATGAACAGCTACATGCTTAGAGTGAACCAATTGAGAGAACACACTAGCATGTATTTCTTCTCTCCTTATTTCTTTGACCATTAACATGGGTATGTAACTACCGACTGAGGATCTTTATATGAATATATGGTTGAAACTCAACGTCGTGTTGCATATAGGTGTCCCCTTATTGAAACTGTGCTCGCTTTTTTTCCCATCACATGATCACCAAACGCAGTCGGTGCTGTACTTATGCGTTTTTTTGTGGCACTGAGCGCTTAATTGCAATTTTGTTAGTAGTGGCTAACTACAGAGAAGGGTTGAGTACATTTAGAAAGCATCTTTTTTTGTGAATAAAAAATCGATAATAGCTGATACAGTAGCTACCAAAAAAGTCCTGCATGATCAGAGTTTGATGGCGACTTGTCGGTGTGCAGGTCCCTCAGGGGGATACAGCTATTGTATTTATGGGAGTTGGTGTTTTCAGGGGGGAATATTTGATGTCCCGAGTTGAAAGGTAGGTAGGCCTTTTTTTTGGTGAAATGTAGTGTTTTTTATTGAGTACCATTTTTTTTACTCATTGCTGCTTTGTGTTTCAGCATCTACTACTTTCTTCAACTTATATCTTGTTCCATAAACTTCTTTCCCAACTACTTGTTTCTATGCACCTTTTGCTTAGATTCCGCGTTTTCTTAAGTCCATACGTAATGATGCTCTCTTTCTTCCTCTCTTTGGACCCCTCAGTGGGATACAACTATTGTATCTATGGGAATTGGCGCTCACAGGGGGACTATGTGAGGGCCCGAGCTAAAGGTTAGGTAGGCTTTCTTTTTGTTGCAGTAGAATAGGATTTTGTTTTGTTACGGACCACCCTTTTTTCGGTTCACTGCTGTCGTGTTTTTCAACACCTACTACTTCCTTCTTCAACTTTGATCTTGTTTCATAATCTTCTTTCCCCACTAACTGTTTCTATGCTCTTTCTGCGTAGATTCCGCGTTTCTTTAACTCCATACTAAATGGTGCCTTCCTCCTTCCTCTCTTTGGATCGCATTTGTTGCTGCGGGTAGGGAAGCTAAAACTAACGAATAATCTATATTCTGATCCTCTCTTTGGAACGCCTTTGTTGCAGTTAGGGAGGCTTAATAGATTCATTGCGGTGTGACCCACTGGTGGGCCGTGCTTGAGTTTTTCCAGCTGCGAAATGACCCATCGACGGGTCGTTTGAACATTTGTTAACCATATTTTTAAAATTAATGGTATTTATTTTTCCCAGTTAATGTTTGCAATTCATAAAAATTTTTCATCTCAAATTTGAGTTGGATACTAAACTTCGGTTTAACCCATCGCAGTCAATGTGTTAACTAACATCTAATCTAATGTCGGTCGGTGCACAGGCGCGGTTTCCTCGCACCATCTCAGCGGAGGCGCGAGACATGCTCAAGAGCCTTCTTGTCAAGAACCCCCTCCAGAGACTGGGGGGCGGCGTCAGGGACGCTCTCGAGGTCCAGGAGCATCCATTCTATAACAACGTCAACTGGGACCACGTTCTCAATAAGAAGGTTACTCACACGGCTACCCTTATTGTCATAAGGCTCGGGTGCCCTTTGGTAAAGTCTACATTGGACTTCTCTGACAGTGTGCTCTGGTACCATTAGATGAAACTCAATAGATTCCCACCCTCTGTACACGCTTCCAATTAGTAGGTGCCGGCTTAACCTTGTGCTCGGGAACCCTTTAGATGAAAGTCAGTAGACCTCTTCACGTTCTCAATAAATAAATTTGACGTCTAACGTTCTGTACTGAATAAATAAATGAGTTCATGAACAAATAACAGTGTGTACCTATTTAATTAAAGTCGATAGATTTTCGGCACCGGCTCGGTGTTGCAGTCCTGTCAAAATCAACGTGTTCTTCAGGATATATGTAGTATTCATATGCAGTTAGATATTAATGCTAGATCTATGCTTTTAGACTAGTTTCGGTTTATGTGGTTGTACCTGCATAGATCGCGTATCAAGGGGATTCATCGACTATAGGCAGTTCTCTAGCTTCAACTCCCTGGGTGCCACATTGCTTGAGAGTCAAAAGTGCTCTGTGACGTCATGGTTGGTGACTGTTTTTAGAGTGTGGTCCAAAATTTTTTAGCTGTAGACAGGGAAATTACTTGTTGCTTATGCAATGATATTGAAGTAGTCAGATTTGTTTGAATACGTTCTGATCTGTTTGAACGGTAGCCCATTAATTCGTGGAATATTATCCTCATGACGTTTTATTAGTTGGGGAAGAATGCAAGCAATTTTTAACTAGTACCCTACTTCACATCCTGAATAGATGGTAGTCAGGTGTGTGGGTTTTTACCCTGTAGTGGACCGCATCCTACCTACACTTAAAATGAACCGTGCTTCATTAATCTTTCGGTCGCAGACAGCATGCAAAGAGGGGGAGCAGTAAAGGACTCGGTATCCATGCTTTAATATTGATTTTATCAACACCCGTCAACAATATTAGTATTATTATTACGTACACTGATAGACGTGCATCTTGAGCTACGTTTGCCTGCATTCAGATCCCACCGCCATTTGTGCCTGAGGTGCGGAGCTCGACCGACACAGGCAACTACGACCCCGAATTCACCACCCCCGTGCACATCACACCCCCCGGCTCCCAGAGCAGCCTTATTGTCATCCCGGAGCAGGATGAGCATTTTATTGTGAGTCTTTGTTATTGGGTTTTGCTTGAAGCTACTTCTGCTCTAGTAATATTGGTTTGAGCGATGTTAGTGAACGCCAACTTATAAGAATTGGCCATAAAAATCATGTTTTATTAGAATGCGCATTGTAACGTCTTGTAATTCAAGAATTCGCCGCTGAAGTTAGGTTTTATTATAATGCACGTAGGAACGTCTTATGCATGAACAATTTGCACTTGAAGTCAGGTTGTATATCAGTGCCCATTGTAACATCTGGTATTTCATTTCAGGAATTTGACCAGTTCTCATATCAAGGGGATTCGTCGACGATAGGCAGCTCTCTAACGTCGAGCTTCAACTCGCTGGGAGTGGCCAGAGAGTCGAGCTAGGGGTACTCCGTGACGTCGCGGCCTCTGCTGCTGCCGCCCTCCCGCCCCCCCACCTCCCACCACGCGTCCTGGTCCTCGTCGTGAATGCGGCTCGTGTCACCTCGCATCTCATAACTCTTCCTCCGTCTCCTGTGTTGCGTTGTTTGGCGCTGATTTGCGCCTTCGTCGTGAATATGGCTTACGTCACCTCGCATCTCCATTTGCTGTATTGCGTTGTTGGGCGCTGATTTGCGCCTTCGTCGTGAATATGGCTCACGTCACCTCGCATCTCCATCTGCTGTATTGCGTTGTTGGGCGCTGATTTGCGCCTTCGTCGTGAATATGGCTT
>JACJUY010000597.1:221363-309091 GCA_014220935.1 Platorchestia sp. MABIK | reverse complement strand
AAATCATTTGACACAAAAAAAGACACAAAATCAGTTGAAAATTCCCAAAATTAAATGTTTCTCAACACTGCGCTACTCAAAATACCATCTTGTTTCCCTAAGTTACGCTGACAATTGAAGGCCCCAAATTCCTTGATAGTCTGATTAATCACGTTCCAAAACTTGAAAATCTACCTACTGACAAGACGCTCCTAGCTGTTATTCAGTCCGCAGCTGTGCTGTTGCCTTTGGTGGAAGATGAACTGAATCATCGGTGTCAGCCTGATTAGGCTGCAGTATGGATTTTGTATTGATTTTAAGTAAACTCGCAGTTGTTACACACTAGGGTTTGGTTTACGTCATGTTCATTTCCAGCACACATTTCCAGGACTGCTGTAAGTCCGTCACTGTCCAGCTGTGACTGTACTAGCAGAATCTAAAGTACTTAATTAGCATTATTAGGGTATAGCTGTTTACATCTCCCCAGGTTTGGTACTAATTCATGCGAAGCTTTACTCTTTGGAGCATTCGTTAATGTGCTGTAAGAACAATCCAATCAAAAGTGTTCATTATGGTCTACAGTGAGATCGGCCACTAAAAAAAAGAGAAAATCTGTAAATTTTGATTTCGGGGTCGGTTAGAGTTTCTAATGTGAATTTTCTGTTTTATGTTTATTTGTACTAGAGAAACTCAGCGTGAGCCGAAGAAACTTTACGAGAATGCTCATCATTTTTACCTTACCATTTATCAGTTTAAATTCAAAAAAGGTAGTCATCTATGCTGCATTGTAAAATACGTAGATATTTTTTCAAAAGACATTTACTCAATTTTGACTTCTCTGAACATGTTTGTACTCGTATGGACCTAAATTGAATCTCCAGTGAAACGTACTGTTCCTTTATTCAATTGCCATCAGAGAAGATTTCTTCTAAGCTGACGTTGTAAAATGTCTGCACTGCGCCTCTCCTCGGCATGCATTTCACGCAGGTTAAGCAGCGAAATATTGTTCATGTTCACGACTGTGCTGACAGCTCCATACCATCGTGTGCACTATTGGGATGTCTGTGTTCGCCTGCACTGGCGCGACCAGCACTACTCCTGCACTGCGTAATGCATCGGCATACTGGGATATTGTTATACGTGCCAGCAATATATTAACGCTGAATCGTTCATCCAGCGTACGCTTTTCGACAGCAAGCGAACAAGTTTTCGTTCGTATTGAGCATTTATTGACGCGCGGAACCAATTTATCGATTATCGTAACGGAGCTGCTGCATAGTCCAACAGATTTTTCACGCACTCATGAAAGAAGTCTGGTTGCCAGTATTGGTTCGTACTTGAGTCAAATCAAAATGTGACCTTCTTTTAAAATGAATGAACCAGTAGAATTTATGTTGATTTTTTCTCGAACGAATCTAAGTGTTCCAATAAAATGGAATGCATAGGGTTCAAATAAAATTTTAAATTATATTCTCAGATAACGCGAGGGAGACGCAGGCTTCAAAATATCGAACCAACTAACTGATAAATTTTATTATTATATACTGACGACGTCATTATAATATATAATCCCAGGCGAAGCTCAGCATTACAACTTGCAGCGATGTACAAAACTTTTTGGCAAATTAATTTCTGTACACTAATTTTCGATGGTAGATTGTTTATCTTTATGGAATAATGATGAGTTCTGCAAACATAAACCTAGAACCATAGCAGGATTTATAACCTTTAGATTCTTAAATCAGACATAGAACTTGTCCGTTCTAGATTTTGTTTGCGTTACCAAAAAGTTGCTCGTCTCAGCAGTTTGAGCCAGAGCGTCTACACTGCAGCATATCTGAGTCCATCTTCTGAGGTGTAAGCATTTGCTGCGACTAGTGTATGCTAGTGTCTGTACACACTGCGTCACGCAATGCAGAGAAGCTACAACATTTTCTATCATTCACATCCTTCGCTCAGCGGCATCATGCTTTTGATGTAAGAAGCTGTCCAGGTTTGCTTGTCTGTTTGCTACTTATGTGTGTTTTGTGCTTGTTGCTGACAAATAAACAAAAGTTATAACTTATTCCTACACTCCTGTCTATAAGTTTATACTCCTTCAAATGAGCTTGAATTTTTTCTAGACGCTAGCACGATTGACTATCATGTTGATCTTTATGCTACCACGTGAATGAAAATTGCTGTAAAGCATCGTGTAGATCATGTGCACTTTTTAAACTTTATGCGTACTTAATGCCACTCTTGCAACGTTTATCCATACGCATTCGAATTTGCCTATGTACCTTCGACTGCTGGGTGCGAATATGCAGGTCCTGGGATGCTCACTTGTATGCAAGCGCTGCTGCAGCCTCATGCCAGCGTCGGAGCACGTGTGCCCTGAAGGCGGAACATCGAAGAGACCATACACCGGGCAGCACCAGTTTCGGAGCACATGTGCCCTGAAGGCAGACCAGCGAAGATATAGTTACCATACACCAGGCAGCAGTCCGATGCTCCGATGCAAGTGGTACGGAACTACCGGACACCAAACACCACCCTGTCCCTCCGGGCACGGCAGTGACCGCTGCTGGGGGACGTCGTCCCCACCTCCCCTCACTGAAGAGGTCCCCTCACTACCCTCTCGGTGTCCTTAAATTAATGCTCATTTCTAGGGTCGCGTTAACGCTTCCAGAGTGCTTTTGTATAAAATTTGGTACGGATGTTAATTCTCATGTCAGTTTGATGTGTAATACGTGCAGCAAACTCGTACTATCGACGTAAGTAAAGATCGCCATGATATTGAGGTATCAATCGTAAAGTCGAATTTATTGAACAATGGAGTCAGCTTTTTTTTGATATTTTGTTGTAGACTAATCATACTACATGAACTGTAGTATCAATACATCATTCATAAGACACCATAAAACAAAGTAGCTAGTAGTAGGTAGCCTTGTTAGTAATATAAATGTCATGAATGTTATTACAAAAAAACATTAGTAGCCTTGATGAGAATTATCTTCGAAGCTCGCCTGAGCAGACGATGATATACAGCTAGTAAATGATGTTACAGATCAAGTCGCCGGCTAGAAACAGGCGTCACAGTTTGAACAAACGGCATAGTGTTGTTTACTATCAAGGTGTCGTATAACATTGGCTCCAACACTTCATGTTCAATACGATGTGCTTATGCGCCTGGAAACTTAAAATGCCTGTCAGATTCGGCTTATTGTGATATATGGTGTAGTTATTCTTGCGATGATCATGATATGAATAGCTGTATTCTTCGTAACGATTTGTTATAAACTGTACCTATCAATAAGTTTTTTTAATTGCTCCCGTTCCTGACTGCTTCAAAACGTGAATGAATGTTTTCTAATAGAAAATTCCACATTTTGGAAGGAGAAATATTTGTTGAGAATTTCATTCGCTTTCAGAAAATGGCAGAATTCTTTGGTGTAATATATATCCTATTCTGTTCCGTTAATGAATTTCACTGTTCTCTTTTCCGCACATAAATGATACTATTATTGAGCTGCTCCATCTCCTAATGAGTGTTTCGCCAGTGATTCAAAAAATGCAATTAACCTGACAAATATCTCGTCACGCAAATGAAAGATGGGCTATTAAATTTGAAGTTGGGAAAAAGATTGGGTTTTGTGCATGACTCTGATCATTATACTTTATGGTGTGCTTTGGGACAGAAATTCCTTTCTCGTCGTTCTTTGAGGAATCCATTAAATTAAACTTCAGTGACTGAATTTCTGTATCTCATCAAATATACCGATAAATTTTGGCAAATATGTTTTAACTAATTTAATTGCATTAAAATACCACCTTTAGTTGCAAAATTACCTTCTCCCATTGCACTGCTTGATTTACGATAAATTCCTTTCGGTCTTAAATTTCGACAGGTTTTGACCTGCACTTGTTAACCTTCCAATTTCTTCTGCTTTATTTTTAATAATTCGAGGTATCAAATTCTTGTAACATTATTACCCATGCTTTTGGATCTCCATCAAGTTCAGGTCGAAGTTTGAGCTCTGAAATTTTTTAATTTCAAGAAAAATCTCGTCTATTCCGTAAAATTAGGTGTTATTTAAATAAAAGCGGTGGTTTCTAACTTCTTTTTTCTGAGATTTTTCATGCAACGCCAGATTTGCATTGCTTAGAAAGCAAACTTTCAAAACATCATTCTTTAAAATCTCTTTTAATTTCTTTCATTTGAGTGTATGTAAAAACACATGTACAATGTTAGCGCGAGCACCTCTCTGTGGTAAATTTTCTCTACTGCTATTCAAAATTTAAACACGGAGTGAAACGACGATGCGCTGGCACTCTCGCCCCAGTTTTTGCCCACCTTTATCATGCATTTTGTTTCAAACAAGAGCTTCCATTATTTTGAAAAAATTATGATTTAAGTGACAAATTATAAGAAAAATTCATTCATATCGCATGTACGTCTACTTCTTGTACTAGTTTAAAGCCAGTACAAATTATCCCACCAAAACACGCCCTTTCCTGCCAATATTTAGGGTTAGTTTTTTTCTAATCCAGTGGTCCAATCACCCCCGTGGAGTACTCTAACCCACCCTCCTCCCTTCTGTCTCCAGCTCTCCCTCCGTCTTCGTTGGCAGCGCTCCAATGGAGGGCCAGAAACGCCGCCGCCGGTTATGCATATTGCGTGCGGGAATTTTGCTGAGCAAGCACATCTCTTATTGCCAATACTCACCTAAGCTATGAGCGCCTCGCTTGTTATGTTTTGTGGCTTAAATCTCGGCCGTTTGGTCGTAAGTATGAACTGTTTGTTTGCCACACGACCAGACGCTCACAATGTACGGTGTGAGCATAGCGTGTTTACCGCCGTACCGGAGTGCGGTCTCTGACCGCCTTCGAGCGCTGCTCCTAATAAATTTGCTCAAAGATTGTTCTTGTTCCTACATATATGTCTGGTAAATTTATTATTCTATCAGAATAATTTAAGCCTGCTTTTAACCATTTTCATGGTACCGTTAATTTTGCCAATTTGTTTTTTCTCAGTTTCTACAAGGTATGCTCCTGAGTACTTTACTGAAATGATGAGTGAACAGTTTTCCAGCTAGAATGCAATCATTTTCAGTGCGTATAACTGTGTTCGTTTGACTCTGTCTCGCGTTAGAATGTGCCAACTTTCATACGGTCCTTCTACCACATTCCTTCGCAACGCCTGGTCAGCATACTAACGCGCTGCGATAGTTCGTCCCTGTCTGTGATCAAAGACTAAAAAATCTGCTAAATTCAGTTATAACTACTTGAGCTTCATTTGCTTTCTTGTGGTGAGGTTGTCTTGCTCGGGTTTAGGAGTTGCGTCTCCAGTTGTCAACCAAAGCTTGGTTTAATTGGTTGTTCTCGGTATGTCCAAGCGTCCTCAGTCGTGTCTGTCTTCATAAGGAAGTACCTCGTAATATTATTCGCAACAAGTAGTTTTGATGTTGGCATTGTTCTAGGGAATTTTGATGATATTTTGTGCAATATAATTTAACTGAAAAATTTTGAAAGTGTGTAAATCAGTGCCTTAAAATCCTGAGTTATCTTCGTCTTTTTTGCAAAGATGCACCAAACAGAGCCCTTTTGTTAGCGTGTGGTGAATCGTCTCCTAGAGATGGATTTTTTTTATGGATGTTTTACTTGATGTCTATGTATGAAGTCGATGCTGGTTCAGCACTCTGAGAACTTTTAACTAGGGTGACTTTCTCCACTGTTATACAGTAATTTTGTTGGAACTCATGAGTTTGACAACTTGACCGTGTTGGGCGAATTACGAACGAAGTGTTGATGTGCAATGTAATGAGCAGTTGCTTTTATGGATAGGCGGGACCCTTTCAGTCCCATAAATAGGCTGTACATTTGGGGCTTCCTGCAGATTGAGTCGTTAGCAACGAATAAGGAATTGAGAAAGACGTGGTTTGAAAACATTTGCTGATCCAGCTTTGAGGAGAGAACGATAAACGATGAATCATCAAAATCTATTGTATCGCGTTAACCAGAACTTATTTTAGCATTCATTCTCTCTTATTTCAAACTCCCCCCATCGAACGTTTATTTTATCAATTTATTAAATTTGTTATTAGTATTTATACTCCAACCTGCCTGTGAATTGCTATATTTAAATCATACATCTTTATACTTGTTCAACTTCAGAATGTTTCTTAAGAATTTAACAGCTGCTTTATAATTTCATTCTTGGGAAATCGTCATGACTCACACGAGAAGCATGCTTGCTACTCATGCGTTTGTATGTTTACTGCTCTGTACACATACACGCCACAGCATAGTTACTCTTTACGTGGCCGTGTGCGTGTGAGATATCTTTGTTTGTATCTACCTTGTGTGAGAAACGTGCATGAGCGAAACTGTTTGCTTTTTTACCGTTGAATGCTTTATTTTTTTATTGGTGAGTCACGGGTATGTCAGTCCATCATTTTTCACTGTCACCTACGCAGCATTCTTTTACAGCATCATTGCATCAGAAACCATTTCGCGATTTGGGCTCGTCTGTAGCCTAGCCCAGTGTTACCTTAACTTCAGCGACTTGTCCTCCCTCGCTGCTGCGTTCGCTTAATCTCGCCTGTTTATGTGTGTTCCTTCTGCAAGCTCGAGCCTCAAGTGCCCATGCTTCCATTCTCCAATGAATTTTCACTCATAAGTGGCTTATGCTTCAGATTATATACCTTCACAGCAACGGTTTCCTCCCCCAAGCAGCAAGCTAGTCCAAACCTGCCGGAGAAACACTCGTTTCCCGTTTGGTTGGGTATCCTGTCTTGCGTCGATTTGAAGTGCATAAAGTTACCATAGGTGTACCTTTAGATTCATCTTTTGAATGCATTTTGTGCGTCAATATAACGCGTTCATGTTAAAATACGCGTGAAGACTACGCTGCATCCTTCATTGGATAGATGCCTTTTCGAAGGCAATTGCCTCTGTACAAGCAATGCTGCTTGTGCGTGTCTCGCTTAGCTTACATCAGTTTTTTGTCTACTCAGCAAAATGCACGGTGTCTACTCTTTTGGTGTACGGTGGTACTGAGTGTACTGACTATTGGAGTACTGGGACTTACTTTTCCTTCCCATGAACGAGCCAAAAATTTCATTTAATTTTTACAACAGCGAAATCGTTATACTGAGCCATAGAAATCTTTGAGTTTTAAACTGAAATAATGTTTCTTTCATTGTTTTGAAATAATTGCTTGTGACTGGACCCTACGATGCAAGTTACTTTCGTTTATTGCGTTCTCTTGAATGACCTTAATCAACATAGTACGCTTCCATTAATCAACTACTCATGAGGTCATACCTCAGCATTCTCCATACATTCTAGCTCCCAGTTCCTTTATTAACAGACTTGTATTCACTCCAACTTTTAAATCATTCGATGAAACTCCGTTTTATTACTACTTGTTGGCGAACCAAAGTTTTCACCCTCCTACCCTGAAACGGACGATGCGTCCTGTGTGTTCGCTCGCTTCTCTCTGAGAGTGCTTCACTTATTATGGCACAGTGTCCTGGTGCCAACACGCTGGTCCTCTATACGGGAAGAACAGGAGTAACGTAACAGTGCCGGCAGCGGGGTAAGCTCTTTTCAAAATATCTGTGTTGTTTGCTTGGGATTAGAATCAACCTGATGTTAGCCATTCAAACCAGGTTTACAAATGGACACCGGCTTGATCAAAAATAACCGTCAATTTACTTTCAAAATCCAAATTTATTGTCTTGTGTCAACTTCAATAGAATGTTAATGACATCATGGAAGGTCGAATACGTCATGTGTCATGATCTTGACAGGAAGGAATACGTCATGTGTAAACCTGATTAAAATGTTGACATTATGCGCTCACCAGCTTATAGGAATATTGAGTGTGTCATGTATCAACTTGATCGGAGAACTGAATTAGTCATGTATCGAATGCTCAGTAGGTCATACATCAAGATTAGTGGACAAATTTCCGGTTTTTGAGGCTCCCAGAAGTGCGCTGGCGAGACTGCTCCATCACGAGGTCGGGGATGTGTAGACCCAGGTACATCAATGCCGCCCTTATTGGCCTCTTCTTCCACGCTCTCGCGGGCATCTTCGTCTCTCTCGGACTCACGATTCCTCGATACTTATTCGTTCTGGTGTCTTGTCTTTCACTTTTGTTACGTTCTTGTGCTCACCTCACCTAACTTTTCTATGTGCAGCTACCCTCTAGCAAATACCATTTCTCATCTGCATGAGGTATTTCTCTTGAAAACAATCTATAGCTTCAAATTTTTGGCTCGTAGAAATTGTGTAGTTTATCACTCAAATCATTATTTTTGCCTGTACCATTCATTTCAAAAATATTCAGCAATAGAAGTTATTGATATGCTTAATGTTCTCTGAGCTCCTTTTTTCTAAGCAGCCGAAGCCTACCCAAAGTTGTATCGCGTGTAACAACGCATCGTCCTCACTTAACTGCGACAGATCACGATCATTTTCATTATTGTATGTGTATCTCAAGTCACCTGTATCTAATCGCCTTTTTTATGTCAGTTCTGACCCGTTTTTATTCTTCGAATTTGGGCCGCTCCGTCGTCCAAAGTTCGTTGAATGCACACCGCTCTGTTTAAAAGTCTACTTAGTTTGTGGTTCTTCGTTCTACGTACGTACCTCACGAAATATTGTAAATTGCTGTTGGTACTTTTTTAATTCTGCTATTATGAGAGATCAAGCTGTTTGTAGGCTTAAAGATATTTTACATCAGAATAATCGAGCACTAACATCCTCAGCATAGTATGATGTCGTCCTCGGTACATTTCACTTCTTTTTTTCCTTTCTCATTAGCCATGCGTTAGTTTTAATTAGCCGTGTCACTCACCTCCACCACAAGCGCCGACTTGAAAATCGTGCGCTCCTCTTAGCCAATCCCAAATGACTTCCTCCTTCTAATCTTTCAACTTCCATTCTTTCATTTGAAAAATGAACCCAGTGTGACCCTATAAAGTCACCTTACACTGGCCCTCTTTCCGAGATCAAGCTATGAGCATAGCAGGGGGAGGTTCATCGCGCCGTAGCCACACTCTTGGCGTGACAATTCATCTTTGTTCGTCTTAGCGCTGCCGTCTCTCTTGGCTTGGGAGATGATGCAGGTCGTCGCTAAGGAAATAATTGAGGCCTTATGCATGAGATCACTTTCACTTATCGACTCACAGATGGTGCTTTATGCGCCCCAGCTGGTGCATGACGTACCACTGCCTCAGCTGGTGCGCTGCAGCAGTAGCAGCTGGTCTGGTTTGTATCTTGATAAGTGAAAAATGTTTACTCGATGCCATTTTTATTATTAACTCTGAACGTCAAGTTATACGAGTTAATGCTTGTTTTACAAACGATTTGGGTTTTAAAAGAGAAATGAATAAAAAATCGCATGTGTTAAAACTAGGACTTCCGACTTCTCAATTTCATAACACATGCAGCACCCACGGAGCTCACAACTGAATGTAGTGTGGGATGCACTGAGCGCTGTGAGGAATCCGATGCTGGGCTCGTAGCCGCTCTGCTCACTGCTGCGACGCCTCCCAATTTTGTTCTTCGTCGCCCGCCTGTCACACGCGCTTCACATGCACACGAGCCTTGCTGGCCATTTATTTATAGAGCGCATCTTGCTACGGGAACCTTCCAAGATCGAACTCTAGAATTTGTGATACCATTTCACGTCTCTAAATAATATCTTACTTGTGACTCAAATTTTGACGTGATTAAATAATTTTATTATCCCTTTTTGCTGAATAATTTGATGAAATGGTTATGCACGTAAACAAAATGAAATTGATGTTATTAGTGGTTGTGCACTTGTATTTCATTTGCTACTGGAATTCACAATGTTCTGCGTAATTGAATTTGTTTCAAATAAAAACTACAAAACACAGGTCAGACTTCTTAAAAATCGTCTTTGTGAGAAAGTGGGGATATAAGTTTCATTGCCTATGTTATAAATTTATGACAATATAAAAATACTTTGGCTGAATGAATTTTGTTATTCCACCTTTATATGCCTACATTTCATATATTTCTTTATTTGTCTACTTATTTCGGAGCTTTCATCATTTACTTAGAACGTAATACTTTTCCACATAAATCCTCAAAGACCATTCGACTTCTGTATTATAGAATACGTCAATGATTTTCACGAGAATAGATCTGACGCTACTCAACGCCGTTGTTAAATCTAGTGACAGCCCAACCTTACTCAAAATTCAGTCATTGTTTCTCCCAATATTTTCATTAAGTCTGTCGCCTGCAGAGAAGTGTTTGTAACACTCAGCTTCTCTGAATTGTTCCGTGCGTGTCACGTTTGTATTGGCGGTGATTGCAAGGAGCCCGTGCCTTGTTCTTCTCACCATTGAAAGTTGCCATCAGTGTTCCAGTCAGGCAAGGTGTTGTCGGACGACACCAATCGTATTGTATTTGTTGTTAGACCAATCGTTCAACGTTCAAAGCAAGTTTTGTTTGGATTTTTATTTCGGTGTCTGGTTACGTCCGACTTGTACAAGCTCGTCTCTGCATGGCGCCAAAAATGGGCGCGTGATGTCCGCCATTGAACCTCGTGATAAATGTTTGGCTTTGACTAGTTTATGGTGATTGTAATGCAGTTTTAACAAGAGGTTTGCAGTTTTAAATACTATGTGCTTCAACTTCTGGCTGATTTATTAGGCTTGTATCACATAAGTTAGAAATTTATGCCACCAGATGCCTACAAAAATTATGCGACGGTAAATGTGAGAGGGCTTTCAGAACGCATTTGCTCACAAGCCGGGAGATGTTTCACTTGAAGTTAATGGCTATAGTTGACTTTTGTAATGAGGAAAAACTCTGTTAGCGTACTTATCCTAGCGTATTTATATTATAAGTCAACACTTTATTAGCCTTTTCATTGATTATTTCGTTGTGACGCGATTAGATTTCGAGCTATTTTTGTCTTTCGTTTTGCCGTGTTTAACGTGTCACTACACTTTCGTGCAATAGAAGCTCAAATATTAGTACACTTCAGTTTTAATGCGTCTCTTCTTCCTCATTCGGATGTACTCGATGTTTTAACCAGCATTAGCTGCCATTGGATCCGTAGATGTAATTCCATATCGTAGAAGACCGTCAACGTTTGTACTCGTGAAGCCAGCTAATTAGTAAATATGAGCTCGGTGTTTGTGTGAGAGACCATGAATGTGTTTCTATTCAGTCTCACTCCACACGACCTCACTGATCACTAACCTCCGTTCTCTCGTTAACCCATATTGGGGAAAATATTATAGTCTAGTATGAAAAGCGAGTGCGTTAAATGTAGTAACACTTACATGCTTCAATTCGGACGAAATTTCTTGACGACATTTCAATGTTCATTTTAGTTTCTACTCCATCAATACCTCGTTAAGATTTCGTTGCCGAAGTAATTAAGTATCGTCGTATGGCAATCAATACAGGTTATTCTAATTAGAACCCCTTTAACTTGCTATCTCTCGCCTTCCCTCAGCCTGTCACTTTTTCTTAAGCTTGAGACACCTCGCAAGTCTCGCCCCATTGAAGCGGAGAACGCTGCTTTGTTTACGTGCACTAGAGAGCATTGGCAACGGAAGGGTAAATATCGGTCCTTCTGCCGCCACTGGCTTTTATTCTCGACCACTCAGCCTCTTGCCTGCCTACCTGCCGTCTTTTCTGGTGTTCTTATTGCCGCTTTTAGCTGAACTAAGTGGTGTGTTTGTGGGTGCGCTGTGGTGTAAATGCTGTTTTAGTTTAGGTTGTGACGCTTCTGCCCTGATGATCTTCGCTGTGCTTGACGGTTGCCTCGTGATGGTTGCCTTGAGCTTGGTGTCCCGCTAGGAAATTCAACCACATGACTTAAAGCTGACATTGTCATTAAGACATGCACACCACAACTTGACACACACGCCCTCTTGCGTAATTGACAATTACTGAAATTCAGTGTTGGGTGCTTGTCCGTAAATTGTTTACTGATTTTAAAACCCACTTAAACTTCATTCGTTCACGGGATTTCTAAGTTGCTAAAACCAGTCGTGTGTTTTTGCTTAACCGACTTGTGGCAAGTGCTACAGCTGGACTGAACTTAAATGTAACAATTCATTCATTCATTGTGTCATTGCTACAATAGGAATGCTGATGCGCTCATAATAACAAACCTTTGTTTGAATTAGATTATGCAAGTGTTACCAATGATGTGATTCTGAAATTACAATTCCTCCAAAAAATGAGTTGTTGATATTTGAGTCTTGAAATGTCTCAAAGTGAATACGAGTATGGACAGAGGCATCGTTTAGCCATGAAATGAGTACGACTCTAAATCCATTAAGTTATACGTATTGATGTATATCGTTGTACCGTAATATCTAAAATTAAAGAATTAAAGGAAGCAAATTGTATGCGAAAAATTTTTGCCTAACTTAACGGTACATTAGGATCTTAATTAGTGTTTTCTTTTTCACGTAAACAACGTTTGGCTTAGTACCCTAATTTGATTAAACACAGATACGACGGAAAGTCAGTAAGTGCCAAGTTATTTAAGAAACCGCTTTTCACGAGGTGTCGGCAGTTCGAATAACGGCGCCGTGCGGTGATTTCTCTCCGTTGGGAAAAGAGGGAACTCAAGAACTCAGGCGCAATTCCCCACTCTACCCAGGTGTAGGAAATGGGTACCGGCTTGACCGGGGATAACCGTCATTGCATTCTGATGTTAGCTATAAGGCATTTGAAAAACCAATGTACAAGATGATACGTATCACACTTGATTGATTGGAATAAAGCATCCTTTTTTAAAGTTTCCGAGTGGCACTCATCTTCAAGCCAATTTTCATCAAGTAGGTTTAAATTTTTTCTCCCTACATGCACTTGTTCTACGAATTTTGTTTTAAGTTTGTAACATTTCATATTATTCGAAACTATCCACTACACATTTTTCACACGGAAATTTTGTAAGAGTCCATGGGAAATTGTACTCCCTACTCACCGAGGCCATTAGCAGCACATGAACATGCGCAGGAGCGCGTGGTGTGGGCGTGTAGCGGACACGGTGTCAGCAAGGCCGCCTCCTGCAAACGAGCCCTCACAGCGATATCGAATGGCGCGATTTGGTCAGCGTATGGGACCGCGTGGCAGCTGCGCTCTCACCGGCCCTCTTCCGCCGCCGTCACTGCAACGCACGCCCTGTTTCTCTGGGTGTTGTTGGTGCCGTCATGGACCCGGCTCTGGGTGTTGTTGGTGTCGTCATGGACCCGGCTCTGGGTGTTGTTGGTGCCGTCATGGACCCGGCTCTGGGTGTTGTTGGTGCCGTCATGGACCCGGCTCTGGGTGTAGTTGGTGCTGTTATCCGTGTGTGTGCACGTCTCTGGGTGTTGTTGGTACCGTCATGCGTGTAACTCGTCGTCTCTGGGTGTTACTTATACCGTTATGTGTGGATGTGCTCGTCCAGGGTGTTACTGTTGCCGTTGTCTCTGTTACCGACATGCGTGTTTGCGTCTCCGACTGGATGAGTGAACATGAGGGGTGACTGCAACAAACCGTGCTTCATCGTTTTTATAAATAACTTGACATGCTAATCATTGTATTAGATGTTTATTTTAGTTTTATAGTTAGCTCTATGAGTGCGCAATTTCGAACTTAAGCATTTTTAGTCTCATTCGCACGAGCGTAATACTTGGTACTATTGCTGTAATGTTTTCCCTGCCTTTTATTTGTTGTTGTTTTGTACCTGCGTGTGTTCGATAAAAGAAAAAATGTGCGAAAGCGTTATTCTTCTAGATCGTGGTGTACATGTTCACACACTATTTTATTTTCATCACAAAACTTCTAATCGTTATTTTTTCTCTCAAGGCTAGCATTATTTTTCAAGAGTTGATTATAAAATATTCTCTGTTTGATGGCAACATAGCGCCATACTCATTACCTTGCCTATAGTGTATCTCACCGCCACTGAAAGAATGCATCATTTTCACTGAGTGGTCATTTTTGAGTATAGATACAAGAAGTATAGATAATGGCCTTTTCTCTCCAGACCCCATCCAATGTTCCATCTTTTTCTTCTGTAAATGTTTTCAGCTGTCTGTGTTGCGGATTTTGCGAATACTTCTCTGTAATTGAAGAAAAGAATTAATGTAACTGAATTGTGCATTCCGTTCAATGCCTTTTGAACATAACTGTTTTTTTTTTAATGTGTTCTTCCAGCGTAGGAATGTTAAAATATGTGCAGATTTCAAGCACAAAAAATCACAAAAACAAGCACACAGCGAAATTAGCTCTGTTCATTTTTTTTAAAGAAGACTGCGTGCTGTATTTTTTGCATCATTTATATATTGATACTTTGAAAAAAAATTCTATCCCTTGCATGGAATTCCTTACGCGTTCGTTGCCGACTTTCACAAAACAAACGTGCGCCAACAGCCTCCTTCAGATCAAGTATGTACACAGCGTTTAGCCCCTGAGCGCTACATTCGCGATCCATAGCGAAGCAGGTGCGAGTGGAATTCAGTCATGTCACAAAGACCATCGAAGTCTACGCACAGCAAGAATTTATGCCTGAAGGCGGCGTTTTATACTCCACACCTCTTTTGAGAGAGGAAGTTTCCATTACGTTGTGTCAACTTATTCAGTGTAAGGTGCATACCCAATTCTCTTCTCTAATGCTGATTTGGGCATTCCCACCCCGGATGTTGCGGTGTGCTGCTGTACTGTATGTGCGATACAAACTTGGTTTTGAATATGTCTCTCTCCTTTCGGTTTAGGGACAGTACATCTTCAGTTTAACGTTCTCTGAGAGATTTTCGATTTTAGCCGTGAAAGAACGTGAGGCTGCCTTTTTATTTGATGTGGTCATACACTCTCGGACTTCTCTTGTGTAATGATAATCCGGTGCAGCTACACCGTTGACACATGAGAAATGCCACAATTATTCCGTTAAAGCATACCACTATAGACGGGTAGTTTATTGCCTCATTATTTAATCAAACCCTTCTTTGTATTCATGTCCCTTGTGCTGCCTTCTAAACTATTATCAACAGTTGCCATAAGCAACTTCGGTTTAGTTCCATTGTAAGGGAATGTGTGCAGTGTTTGTTCTTTGAGCTGGTCGCGATGTTATCAGCAACCGTGACCCATACAATGACAAATGATCGGTGCGACGACCGTCTCCCTCTCATTCTTCTACCGGTCCATATCGCAATCGACGGCACCTCTCGATAATGACACTCGAAATAGTAGGCCTATACAGGCGGGGTTCTGCCTCGAGGCGCCTGAAGAAGCCTCCTTCCCGGTCCTCCACTCGAGATCGAGACTATTCGGCAACATGACATTTCACAAGTTTGACTTACGTCGGCTCCAGCGCAATATTCGAAGGAACGCGATTTAATTTTTTTGTCTTTTCTCTGTATCGATAATAATGAATGTTTATTGTTAAGTAGTGTTCGCTTCAAGGAAAATTGAAGACCCAGAATTTCAATCAGCTTACATTGATTGCATACGTTTAGTTACAACGGCTTTTGTAGCGATTATGAATTCTGTAAGGTATTGGCATCTCTCCTGATATAATTATGTTCGTAGTTCATCCTTAACACGGGACATGGGTTACTAATATGTCAACTCAAGCGCGCAGTTTCCGATGCTTTAAGGATAAAAATATGAGTGGTGATCATCTTTCACCTTCACGTTTCCCTGCAAGTGGGTGAGTCTCCACAAAATCCTGGGACACAAATTCACTCGGGTAATTCAGGGAGTGATCAAAGTTACGTAGTTTTTTTGCCTTTTTATGTCTCACGTTGTAGCATGAGATGTACAGTAGGTACATTCAGCTTCACAGTTCTTGTTCTCTCAACATGTAACAAAAAAAAAAACAATTTTCTTATTGACATTTTTTATTCGACGTGTTAAATTCCATACATATTTCGGATAAGTGTTAAATTAAATTATGTACGAAAAATTTCATTGAAATATTTTAATCAATGCTAGAAACTCTTCCGTTAATAAATTATATTTAAATGTAAGGGAATACCGTCGCGCGCTAGTCTATTGTTGGTGCTCTCATTTCAGTGCACAACTTTCTCAAGTAAAATTTCTTACTACCCCTTCGTATGATGTTAATTTTACAGTTCGTAGAAGTTGATCGATGTAAAACTCAAATTATTCCCAGATAAATGAATAAAAAAATAGCTGTCATCTGTCATTCATAAATGTGTGTATTTATACACACATAGCTAGTGTGACTGACAAGCGAGACCAACGAAGCTTGCGATTTTTAACGCCACTATAAATAACTTGGCTGCAGAGTCTCCACAATTGCAGTCTCACTCGTAATTTATCTCGCTCTCGAGCTAGATTCCCTTTGATCTGCTGAATGTATCTTGACGGAGACCATGAGAAGAAAGCAGGCGGGTCTGCACAAGCTGTACGGTAGAGCAGCCCCACGCCCTGCTATTTGTTTCACGAACCGTGGCCCTCACCTGCTGTGCTTGTGCGCTTTGCTCGGCCGCAATTTTGTTCGGATGTTCCCACGCACTCGTAAATTACGAATTTCGGTCATCGATCATTAGAGAAGTGAGCAGGAAGTTATAACTTAGTCCCTGTGTTGTACATGAAAAGCAGGTTTTGTACTGCAAATGTCTCCGGTCGAGAGATGCAGCTTTCGTTGAAACAAAGAAGATGAATATACGTATTCAAATTTATGTATTATCCGTTCAATTGCTTTTAAATAATTTATAATCTGGGTCGCGGACGTGTTTATTAAGCGGTGTGAATATTTTTACTGCCATAGAGGTCAGTGTTATGAAGCAATGCCTATGAATATGGCTGTGCGTCAAAGAATGATGATTTTATAAGGTTAGATGCCAGGACAAATTCTCCGATACGGTCAACATTATATAGAACAATTAAAGGTGTATTGACTCTAGTAGTAGTACAGGTAGAGCTATTTCACACCGCTTTGTTGAAAAGAATTGACCTTCTCTTACAGTTGGAGCATAATTTTCAAACGATTTTTTTGGGTCGTTTTTCAGATGAAAGTGTTCCAACTGTTCTATTCATTTTATAATTACAAAATAAGTGATTCTATTTAAATGGTCTAAATAGTTTAGGGTTGAATCTAAACTAAAGTTACATTCATTCGGCGGGTATGGTCAATGAATTCTAGAAATAATGATTCCTAGTTCTCTTAAGAAAGTTAATTTTAAAGAAATTATTTCATTATTCTCATTCTATTTTACCTTTATGGCTTATATAATATCCTTTGTTTGACTGCACACTCCCCTTAAATCTTTATTTGTTTGTTTAATTTCACGGCACAGAATTTTCTGTGCGTCCCGCCAGCACCAGCTCAGGTTTTACGATGACTTTTTGCCGACCCATTGGAGCCTCGCCAAGTCGTGTCATCATGACGGATTTTGGGAGACGACATACGTGCACTTCACTTAGTAACAAAGCAAATTGACGCCTGGGTCGTTTAAAGAACACGATCTAAAATTTTGCATTAGAGATCAACGTTATATCTCTTGTTTTGTGGCTTAATTTATTAATTGTGTTTATTGTTGCGTTCATTTTTTTGCTAGCTCTTACAAAAGAGAAAGTTGCTGATACTTAACAATAATAACATAGTTCACATGTTTTAAAGCTTACTCATATAAAAGGTTCTAGGGTTATTTAAAGAAATTTTTAGCATGTTAATTAAACTACAATATTTTAACGGAAAATGTATGTATTCAAACCAATTTTATAAAATATCCTTGAAGATACTTCTTTATAAAAGTATCCTATGAAGCCACTGTTGGCTTCAATGACCGCTTTCATTCGGTTCCCGAAACCGCTGACAAGCTGAAATTTCACGATCCTTACTCAGTTCGAACATCGCCTGGACAGTGACGGTCATTCGTAAAGTTATGGTGCTATGAGAATGTCTATTAGTCTTCCTTTTAACAACGCACACGCATTAGTTCATACAATTTAAATCTGGCGAGATTGGGGGTCACATGATTGTAAAAATTTTCTGATAACCAGTGTTGGGTTGCAATGGCTGTGTCCGAAGGTACTGAGTCTGGCTGAAAGACTTATGGCCTTCCATTGGATACTTTCTTTATCCAGGGCTAAACAACTTTTTTTAGAAGATCGAGGTATCCAGCAGCATTAATCCTAAGACCCTGTGGCATGACATGACCTTCACCACTCACAACTCCTAAAATCCTCACAATAGCCAAAAATTTAGAGTGCATCACCCGGAATACTTCAGAAGGAACTGCACCGCGGTATAATCTGCACTTAGCCACTTGTCATTCCGCCTGGTTATTTTCTGATCCTGGTCGAAGTATTTTCATCTGAAAAAAAAATAAAGCTTGCCATGTTCGTGAGGGAGACTGTTAAGTAACCGTTTTGAACGCATGAGACGGTTTCCCTGTGTCTTTGCTGATACGAAGTGGCATTTCCTCATTACAAATGACAATTGTATCGAATGTCCTGATGTATTCCTCAGTCCTGATACCCAGTTAAACTTTTTCGCGGCTTGTATGTGTTTTTCGCCGCCTGAGCGATTTAATCGCTTAGGCGACGAAAAAGTTAGACTGGGTAGTCCACTCTCATACCTGGAGTTCTATGGCTATGGTCTTCATCGATTTTCCGGGATCCTTATCAATAATGTATTGGATATTCCGTATAAATTCTAGTGTTCTTTTGATATCACAGTGTTGTGAATGTTTTTTCTCTTTACTACGGTGGAAACATTGTCATTACATCTCTCTAGCTCCAACCGAATCTTGTGAACAAATGATCTGGCACATGCAAAAGTAGTTGATTTCTGAATCGCTATGTTTTGAAATTAAATCAACGATGACTGCATGTCATTTCATTTCCTGAGTTAACATCTTACTCTGAATGAGCTATCTGAAATAAAAAATAGTTTTATTTGCTTTCAATGTGTAATGAACCAAGATCATGCCTTCAAATAGCCTCGCACCCTGTATCACTGTTAACTGAATTGAAGTTCACTCCTGTGATACATACTTCGTGCAGCTGAGAGTTCCCATTCTTGTTAGGTCCATTTTCTAACTTCTCATGAACTTATAGCAATGTCTGCCAGTTTTCCATTTTTGAAGACGCTCGTTGTAGGCCTAACCGATGATGTTGAGGAAAAACGAAATTGTTAAGCTCTGAACCAGATCAGGAATAATTCATAAATTTGCTTAGAACCTAAATTTTCTCATCAATGAAAGTAGGACATGAAAGAAGTCTATATTACCTCTTTTCACTTGATAATGTCAGATCATTTTCGTTATAAAAATTGTTTGAAGTGGATAGATTTTTTTTCTGTTGCAAGCTTGTTTTTGAATCACTATTCGGGTGGCCTCCTAGCGTCCGCTGTCGAATCGCCGTACTCCGGAAGAGCAGATGGAGGTCTCTATTTAATAGCGTTGCGCCGGTCTAAAGAACATCAAAAGATCTGCTCGAGTTGACAGGCGTACTCTTTTGGTTGCCTGGCAACGTGCGCCGCCCTGGCAGTATTCCAGTGCCTGTCTATTTTTATCGGAAGATTGTCTTGTTATGGAACTTTTCCGCCACTTCACCCAGCTAAAACAATCTCATTTTTTATTGTACTCATAACTCGAGAGTTCATTGACATTCACTACCAAATCTTAGATGATGCTCTGTTACTGATGCATTCTAATGTACCTTGTGGAATTTACGTGAAGAGTGTCAAATATTTTCTAATAGTTTCACCAAGGTTAAAGATTTTCTTTATGTTTTGGAGGTATTGTCAACCGAATATCATGCACCTGTTCACCTTCAACCATGGCAAATACTTCGTGCAATTGCAACTTTGGTGGTTGATGTGAATTGGTTGAGAAGTTCTCTTTGACTCGCTCCCATGATGTCTACCGAGAAGTCCTTTGAGCTACGTAGCTTGTCCAATTACGTTAATCTCGTCTCAATGGAAGCCTTTCTGTAGAAGCTGCGCGTACGGAGCTCAGTGTCAATGAACTGAGAGATGCCGTCAGAAGGTGCGGGTGCCTACAACGACCTATTCCTTGAGTTCTCAAGTCTTAACAATATAGTGGGTTGTGTGTACAGTGCGTCTGAGGTCTCGCTCCGGAGACAACGTCAAGTTCGAACTCAGTTCAATTCTATACTTGATTTCATCCTTGTTTTTGTTTGCTACTTCTACTCTGACACATGAATGCAAGAACATATTATTGCTTTGTTATGAAAACGCATTTCACGCGGCACTTTGTCTTGCCGCATAAATGAAGCTGAATATGCAAGAAGTCCTCGGCATTGTCAGTATCACACTTATGTAGCTGCGGGTAACTGGTCAGAGAAGGAGACTCCCTGCGATGTGGTTTTAATTTTGCTCTTTGCAGACATTGTTACAAGATGAAACATTTGAAGACCTTGAAGAATTTTCATTTAATTTTGTTTCTTTTGATTGAAATTTTGTTTATTTCAAATAGAAACGTCCCACTGGTTGCAGGATCTCAATATACTCACTACCAATGCACAATGTATTAACCTCGTGCCACGCGAACTGCGTACGATCCAGAAACAAAACGATCTACGTCAGTAAAAACGAAAACTAATAAATTGATAAAAGTTTTTCTGCCAGGTGAGCTAGGACAGAAATAAGGAAATTATTCTAGTTTCTTGTTTTAATAAGTTTTGAGCAACTGGATTGTCGCTGATCGCTCAGCTTTGGACGGTAGGAAATAGTTATACGACGAACGATTAGTTTTGGCTGCTTGCTTAATTACTGTTACTCGTTTCGAAATGTTCGTTCTACTACAATTGTTCCTGATACAATTGTTCTTGAAAGAATCTGACAAGTCTGTTTCGAATCTGTCTTATAATTCTATAATTTTTTCTTCGCATTCTAGTGACATTTTGTTCCTTTGTAATTGAAAACTAACATAATATATTCGGGCTCACAACAATCTAGGTAATTTTTTTATTTTAAGTTGCTGCAAATTGTACGCACGCCCTGAGGAGCAGGAAGGGAGTGCCAAATGCGTTGTTTTCTTGGCACCTTTGGACTGTCAAAACGCAGTCCTAAGCTCAGGTTCTCGTACGCATGAAAAATGGTTGTTTGTTTTCACTTAACGCCGCAAACGCCAGACTGGGGAGCACTCAGCAATGGTCGGTGTTGACTGGTGTTAAGTTTCTGAGTGAATAGTGGTCGTGAGCGTGCCCTACGTTCACTGATGCATTGGTTGGTCTAGAACTTCCGAGGCTTAAATGCTCTGCTGGCACGCCTGCTAATGTTTCAATTTTGCATCGCTGTTTCCTGCTTCGGTCTGTGTTCATGCTTTAGTGACCGTCCCTGTGTTTGTGACCTAGCAGAGCCACTGTACTGTAGAAACGAGACAATGCTTAATACACGAAAGTTGATTTATAGTTTCCAAATTAATCAAATGTTACGTTTCTTTCTGAGTCATCATTTGATTTTTCCCTCATGAACGGGTGTCTCGATCGTGCCGCCGTGGTGTCACTGACCCATTATGCAACGCCTAGCAGTAACTTGAAGCGTTTCATAACAGTCTCACTAATTTCTCAATAGTCCAATAATTGGACTAGTTTAATTCCGAGGATTACATAAAAAATGTCTCACGTACTTTTTCTGCGCTGGTTTGGTATTTACGCTGTAAATTTAACTTTAAAAATGTTTTTAATTTGATAAGAATAACAATAAAGTGATACCAATGTTCTCCCAGTGATGGTCACCAAATTTAATGAAGTAGAGAAATCTATGTCGCATTATTTGTAAAGCTGACTCACTGGCAAGAACTTTGTGGCAAAACCTATCTGTAGCTTAACTAAACGATAAGATGCGCGTTTGTACAAAATGAGGAAACTAATACAATTGAAAATGACAATCGAGCCTTTAGATCTATGACAAAATATAAGAAAATTGAATTTCAGAATTCAATAAACTGAATCTAGGCAGGATATAAAGCCTAGAACTAAAGAACAGTATTTCTTCATAAAATTGACTTCGTCATCATTTTAGGAATGATTTGTTCTAAAAAAATTTACTGAGTTCTAATCGAATCAATGTCTCAATAAACATCCGCGAATGAACACAGAACCATTTTACTGAAAGTGGTGTTAATCAATAAGCTTAGTAGTTGACATTTAATACACAGTCTAACTTATTCGCCGCCTGCATGCATGTTTTTCGCCGCCCAAGTAATCAAATCGCTTGGACGGCGAAAAATATCCATGTTCCTGCGAAAAAGTTAAACTGGGTCACCTTTCCAAAAGTAGTAAAATTTTATCATAGAATGCTTCAGAAAATATGACATAGTATGGAAATAGAACAGACATTTGATAGTATCATGCAATTGATATTTGATTGGAAAAGAGAACAAAACTAATCTAGGCTGTCGGAAACAATTAAACATCATAAATCTTCCCCAAAATCAGCAGAAATGCGTTAAAGTTAACATACACTTCCTTCAACAAGAAGGAAGATTTTATGTGTTTACCATTCATGTTCAAATTTTGTCCTTGAAAGAGTGTATCCAGAGACTGTTCGTTCGATAGCTGGCCCATGTGATGAACTGACGCGATTTGTAGATAAACCATGTAGGGTTTCGAAATGTACTTGAACTGATTTTAGCCGCGATCGATTCCACTAAGAAGAGTAACTCTTCAAGAGAAATCATCTTACTTCTGCATTTTGTTAGGTTGGTCTCCTGATACAAGGAAGCGAAGAGCCTACTCAGACAACTTGGAAGTTCGCTAACACTTTTCAAAGTGTGGCAAGATTAACGATACAGCTCCCTGATAACTTAAACAAAACGCTGTCTTGGTCTTAAAACATCAATTAACTGTGTAAATAAGCGATGAGTTCCGTCAATTTAGCGCGAGGCTTGGATGAAGGTGAGCTTCCCTCACACCAGCATGGCTCCATTAGTTTGGGGGCTGCCTTGTACCGTGTTTTTATGCGCTCACTCTTAATGATGCCTATCACTCGTTAATCAGCCGACCGTAAATTTTTTATGGGGGCTTCTCGGCGGCGCGTGGCGATGTTGTGGGTGCGCTGCTATGTGCTGCCCCATAACAGGACACCAGGCTTGGGAGCTGGCGCTGCGTCAGCACGTGCGCCACTCGGCAGTGCGCTCGTGTCGTTGATAATTATTGACTGGGGGAGAGAGGAGGCTGTAAGATGGTGATTAGCTATCTCAAAGCGCAGTGCTTCGAGCCTATATACTCTGATTTTATACATTAACTTTTCTGTAGCTGCAACTTGAATTTGGTAAAAAACAATCACAAATCGCAGTACTCGTTCATTAGCTTGGTTTATGTAACTTTTGGTAATTTTTCTGTAACTTTTGGTAACTTTTCTGTAGCTGCAACTTGAACTTGGAAAAAACAATCACAAATCGCAGTACTCGTTCATTGGCGTGGTCTATGTTCATCATGAGGGCGGCTTAAATTTAGGAATAACCTTTGGTTATAAAATATCTGCAGTAACTGGATAGAAATACTCGTAATATTTTGAGCTGCGCTTACTGAAATGCTTCAGAATTTTGATTTTCCCTGGAAAATTAATCGCACTTCACTACATCCTTGAAACGAAATTTCTCTCGATTAACTTTTCCTCGCATCTCTTTCGCTTGCCACGACTAGTGATTTAGATGATGTTTACATGATCCTTTTGTGTAGTTATGCTATTTTTTTCTCATCGTGTGAAGCTTCCTGCAGATCGGTTTACTTTCTAAGATTCCATCTTCAATTTATTACAAAATTTCACTGTTAATGATTAATGAATAAACCTACAAATAATGACATTTCCAAGGTTGTCCCAGAGAATCCTCATTTTTAATTTTCAATTTTGCGTTGCATTTGTTTCTTCTTATTCATTTTTCAATGTAAGGGAGAGACAAGGATTTCCTTTTTATAGCGCCCTGCTCGAGAAATTATCAAAGAATGCTCCATGAAGTCATGAAGTCTATCCTCTGCTCATCTGAAATTTTATTAGTACCTTGAAATCTTAAGGTATTTACCATCTTGAGCGGGTTACATCCGTGTAGGAAGTACGTTAGGACTTGTCTATTTTCACTTTGTGCTACCAAGTTTGTGCGGAAAAAGTACCGTCAGTGACATCTTACAATGTCGGTTACTACTTAACAACCACTATATTACAGTAAATTCGAATTTAGTTGGGATAAGTTCGACTAAATTCTAAATTTTTTCACATAATTACTGTGAACACAAAATACGTGAAGCAGTTATCGTTGTTACCAATAGTGCCATACGTATTGTTGTTATTTTATTTTTACTAATCTGGCCACACGGAGACCGTAAATGACGAGAGAAGTTTCCCTTGCTACAGAGCAGCCATCCGCTCGCCTCAGCTATGCCGTACAGTCGTCAACTTGTCCATTTGTGTGCATGACGGACGGATATCTACGCTCGTCCAATTTTCTACGAGACGTTACCTTTATTAGCGTGGACTTAGAAAACCACTATGTATCACAACGACGACGTAAATTATTTTAAAATAAGGCCCTGAACTCAGTGCAGCGGGCACTCCAGGACCAAGCGCCCATTCAAGCAAGTAGCTTCTGGCTGCCGCGCATGCGCATGACCCACTTGGCAACTCGCGGGCTTGCGTTATTTTCAGTGGCACTGTGTAGTCTGAATGCCACACCTCGACACTCCCGCCGCCTTTAATTGTGTTCAATCGTCGCTGCAGATAAAATTAAACTCGAGGGCGTAGTGGTAAAAGCCATCTCAATTAATTGCTTAAAGTAGCCACTTCGTGAGCGATTTTGCTGCGCATAAAATTTCCCAGTGCCCTCTCGCGTCTCTAATTCTACTCTTAAATGATTGGGTGTTGCTCTATTTACACGTTGTGTGCACCATGGCATGCTAAGTGTGCGCATAGTTTTTAATCTTGATTCCTTTTGTTTAGATATGAGTCGCAGTTAAACAGTAAAATTATTGCGCTGATATTGTCTATTCTCATTGTTAGAGTGTGTATATCTTATTCTCTAATGCACAACTATTATTTAAGGTCACAACAATCAAGTGTGGTGGTGTTGAGGTTGTCTCCATATATGGACTTGGATGTAGTTTCGTTTGCACATCGTGAAACTCCAATTTTTACTTTCTGCAACATCTACTAAGCTGGATGTGACAAACTGAATAGAAATTGCATTGTTGGTGCTAGAACATATTAAGTTATACGCAGTGATTTCCCTGAGTCGAGTGCAAACATTGAACGCATTGCAATTTAACGCACGTAAGGCTAGATATAACCTTGCTCGGGTTTCATTTGTACTTGTACGAGCAATTAGTGAGATTCAATCTTAGAGCACAATTAATTTGCCACATTCTATGACGAATTGTAACTACCATAAGACTTTTGTAGGGTAATGAATGAACTGATGAAGTTATTGTTTTAATACGTATGGATGCAATTGTTCAGCATTGGGGAAGCACTCGAAGTTTTAAAAGCAGGAACTTTGAGGAGGCCTGCAGTTAATCTAGAATTTTCAAAACCGTTCATAACATAAAGTTATCACTATGCTGTAAGTTTTCATTAATTAATGACGTGAATGATATTTTTGCGTGTAGCTTGTCTCTTTATATGGAGTGAGTGCTAAAGAAGCATTTCTAACATGTCTTTCTTAAATCACACAAGCTTCTTTATCAATGAAACACCTTGACACCGAATTTCCCCAAATTCAACTATACTGTAGTGGTACCCCAGGTACCGAAAGTTCCTCTTTCGTCTTTCAAATTTTATCTGAAAAACTTCCGCTGCTGGCGATACTGCTTAGAGGTGGTAAAATGTTCGGAAATTTAACCAGTGATGCACACTCATCTTTTCTTTAAATTTAATAGAGATAATGTTGATTCTATGACTGAAGGCTTCTTAACTCATTGAGATTCCAAACGTACTTTTTATAACATAACTCGACAGCTGTGATCACCATCGAGGGGGAAAAATAGCTGTGTTAAATTGCACCCTCGTATTACTTATTTGAAGAATTTATTTTGTGTGCCAGCAGCTATGCATTGTTCTTTGCCAATGGTGGTGTATTCAAATTCTTAGAATTTGATTATTCTCTAAATCCAGTGTAGTTATTGGCAAAATGGAGTGATTCATTGTATTCGCTCATGTTTTTTTTTTGAGTGCCATCTACTCCTAATGTGTGAAACTTGTTAGTCTTAAACCTACGTGCATCGAAGACCGTGCATAGAAGGCAACTATTGACATACTTTTCAGTGTAAATTCTGGCCGATGCCGCCGTCTGCCGCTGCTGGCTGGCCTTTCAATGCACTGACAAATTCTACGAGTACGCGGAACCATCAAGACGGAAATGCCGTCAACAGAGCTGTCAAAGTTACCCTCACGAGGGAATCCCTCCATCAGGAGCAGGAAATGCCCTCTGAACGACCTGCTGACTGAAAGCATCGCACAGACTTGCGAGACAAACCGCGATGTGACTTCCAAGGTTTTGTTCGTCCGTTTGGGGTCCTTCCGTGACTAAAATTGCGTTACTTTGTACGGTGCCCAACTGCACAAGCGCAGCACGGCTTGTGTGCTGCCGTCATTCATCTGTGATGTTCCATTTTTCATACAGGCGTGGTAAAGACTAAATGTTTATTACTTTCCTTTCTATTCCATCAATTTAAGATAGACCTTACCATTTTAGAGAGTCACTCTGCTTCAGTTTATCAGTTTAAGTTTTTAAATCAGTTCAACATAAAAATTTATTATGAAACAACTTGACCAGTTATTTAATGCGTGCAACATTAAAAAAATGAAGTGTGAAATTTAATATTTCATCAATTTACCCTGTGACTATTGCCAATGAAAATTTTCGCTTCTCGTTAAGAGAAGATTTGTCGGGATGGCAGCCTTGCGTACACTGGGATTTGAAGCTGTTTAAATGTTCCAATGTTTTGTGGCTTTGATGAGATTTGTTTTTATCATGCTGGGGGAGTGAATTCCTTACTGAGGCATATTGGGGGAATTGGGGTTAACCAGTACTTGCTGATACTGACCTTCAAAAATTATAATTTCTTTTCCAAGAATTTTCCAAACCATATTCTAAGCTCAGTCTTCTCGTGATCGTTTTTCTTTCATTCGCTTCCTCGTTGCTGGTAAGATTAGTTCACTAATTTATAGGATTTTTTCCCTCCTAGCTGAGGTCTACATCTTCAGTATCAGTTTCGTTTATCCAAATTGAAAAAGAATCCCTCTACATCAGCAGGTGTAACTCTGCTTATAGAAAGTTTCTGATCAGTTCTATCCAACAGATTTGTTCATGATATGGCACCAACTTTCTCGCTCTACATTACCCTTTATCCTGAAGTTTCTCTGTAATGCTCAGAAAGTTCTCGCTTGACTTTCCAAGGAATTAGCATAAATGTCTGCGATAAGGCTTCCATTTTATTACCTTAGCAAAAGAGATCTTTATCCTCCAGCGTATGTTTTTCGACTGGCACGCTTAAAATTGCTGGTTTCTTTGCAAACGAGAGGTAATTTCTTTCTGGAATGAATTCTGAGCTCTCGCTTATCTAAATCGTGGCTGCAAGACCATGTTTACCTTCTGCGAAACGAAGACGCTTTGTAGAGATTTTTGACGTTTTATTATTCCTAGACAACTCGCGTATCCCGGTGCTGAGAACAAACAAATTAGATTTAACATTTTTATTTTAAAATCCTATAAAGGATTAGTTTCGAGAATTGCTCACGAATTCATGTTTAAAAAGGTTCAATAATCTTACATTTTTCGGTGTACAAAACCACTTTTACTGGTTTTTCTGGTATCATTATATCCTTTCCAGCATTTTCTTTTCTGATTGTAACTGAAAGTGCATGGAAAATGCCATGTGTAAAAGTTGTTTTTTATATTTTTATTAATTACTCATCCATGCGATGTGTTTCAGGTCAAAATCTGTCATTATATTTTTAGGTTTTGATTGAGTTAAATCTGGGGCATTTAAGAAATGACGTCCTAAACCTAACAGCGCTTGTAATAGGGAGATCTTACGAGGAAATTATGCGCATTCACATGAATTAATGTCCTGAGGGCAGCACAGCGCGGCTGCAACGTGCATGTCCAGTTTCAAATGTCCAGAATGCCGATGCAGTTTGAAGAAATACTACCAGTGTTTTATTTGTTTCCAATTATAACGGTCAATTCTAGAAAAATCATTTCCTTCTTACAGAGTTAGCTCTTTCTATCCTAAGTGAACATATAGATAAGTACAATCCAAGGAAATTTTCAACAAACCTGTAAACCACCAACCCCACCTAGTCGCTGTTCACAAAGACCAGCAGAAAATTCCACCAAAGAGCACCGTGTTCATGCCAAATGCTTGCGTTTCTGTGCTTTCTATAATTTCACCTTTTTATCTTGTTACAACGAACGCTGCCATTGCTATCGCTATATTATTTATCTACACTGTTGCTCCTTTCCTTCTCATGCGACCATAGTGTTTGATTCGCCGCTAACTGAAGTTGTAAACAAGAAAAACTGCGGCTAACTTTAGATGCTTGTGTAATTGCGTCCGCCAAAAAATTCTCGCACGGGACTAGCGGCGCAAAAATAAAGCGTATTTACAGCTCGCCAGCGCTGGTTTGCGTCTCTAGTTAGTGCTGTAACCGCTTTGTGACACCTGCTCGAGAGATGTTGCAGAGAACAGATTGTGTGACCAGAAATGTAAATTTGCGGCGCGCGAGAGGCGCGTGCTGAGCCACGTGGTCGACCATCTGGCCTCGAGCTAGATAAGCCGTCTTATGCCTTCCCGAAAAGGTTTCTCAGCTTCAGTGTTGGCTTTTCACCTCATGATTATATCACTGCCATGTGTTTTTTTTCTATGATTTTTTTGGCGTTAATCCATTGAAAGCTCTCGTGAATTTTCTTTTTATCAGAGGCTTATTGTTTTGTATCGCTTTTCAGTACTATACGTGTCTTGTCTTCGTTTTTAATCTTTCATACATGTCATTGATATATGATCAGAATTTGGTCTCTTCTCCTTGCCGTTCACCTTTTTCTCTTTGCGGTGGACTTTCCTCTTCACTCTGGATGGGACGTTTTTGCTCTGAGTCTTGAACCATTACTTCAACTCATTATTGCTGCGAACGTTTCTTCTTGAGTCGGATCTTTGAATTGGCTGCTCCGTATCTTTGTTTCTCCTTTTTGCACTTCCAAAAATTTTTCATAAGCTTGTACCTTTCTTTTGTGATATTTTTTTTCTTCTTTCCGAAAGCTTTTTGGGAAATGCAACTCAGAATACGTAGTGTGCCTATAATGTTCACTGAAGAAATGTAAGGTAACCGAATGTAAAGTTCGAATGTAAATGATATACTGATTTCTTTGAAGTATTTCACGTTTAAATTCATCAGGTCCCACCAAATCCATCAGGACCTATACTTTAATTTCTGGCTATGGTTTGCTGGTAACGCACATGTCTTTGCTAGCCGTGTTGCTTTACTGTTAAATCCAAACCTTGACTGTGAAGTTCATGAAATTATAACTTGTCATAATGGAGTTCGTTCATTCATGAAAACCCTTTCACAAATTACGGTGCTCGATTTCTGTTTAAATTGAAAAAAAATTAAGTGCTGGACATTATTTTCATAGCACTTTGATGCAAAGGAAGTCTTTAACATTACTCTGTGATAAAATTTCGTTTATTACTTTTTCCCATCGGAATATCTTGCTTACATGTAACGTATAGAGATGCATCTTTTAATTCGATCTTTCTTAAAATAAGATGCTCCTGGAAGTGATGCAGGACTGTGAGCTCGGCTCTTTTCACGTGATTTCCATGGACCTTTTTCTGTCGTGCACTTTTAATTGCGAACAATTCGTTCATGAACAAGGATATTGGTGGGATTCTCGCAAAACCTTGTTTTTAAATCATGCCTCTAAACAAAGTAAAATTCCGTAAAATATCCAATATTTTAATGTATAGTTTTTTGATGTTATACTAAACATCATCTAGCGCTCCATGAGAGCTACCTCTTGTGCACTCATTTTTTGGGTGGAGCACGCTTAGAAACTTCTAAAAATTACGACTTGATAGGTGTTAAAAATTTTAACACGTTTCATGTACACGATTTTCCTTGCGTGTAAAGTTTTTTGCGAAGCTTTCAATATAATATTTTACTGCGTCTCAATTAACTGGACACTCGGTCCATTTAATATATACCCACTACACTGCAGTGTAATTTGCATCCTAGAATTTTTTGAGACTCCGCTGGGGAATCGTAGAAGCCCAAAATGTTAATGTAAAAGCATTGTGAACCGCTTATAAATTTAATACTTTTCGTACTTCATATGAAAACAGGTAAATTTTCTTCATAGGTCAATTTTTTTTCTTGATATCTGGCATATCTGTTCCTTCACAAGATAGAACTGAAATCAATTCACTCGAGAGCTTTTAAAATTCATGCGCTTTCAACGAGTGATCTTGAAACTGTGCCGTAAACCATGTAATATCGGCAAGTGCGTCGATATTTAACAGCGTCAGAGGTACTAAATGGCTGACGTTTGGATGCGAACTTATTATGGAGTGTGTGCCGCTCGGCCGTGGTGTGTCGCAGGTAACAATGACTTCGACTGCTCGCAAGATGGTGAGCAGCCCAGCATCTGCACTGTGTTGAACTTAACGCCCATTGCCTTCGTAGTGGATGAAAGAACCACTTTGTTGCAGTAACTGTCAGTACCACCTCGCCAACAGCCTGCAATTTGCTCCGATACGTCGAGAATATTTATACTTTGGGCTTCTTGTTTGAAGAAGAGTTATGTCGAAACTTTAATGGCTACTTCTAGCTGAACTTGGGTGACGAAATGCTTCTGAGAGTAATTTTTTAATCTTCTACTGTTACAATTTAGTAGAAACAAAAAACGCTGATATCCGCCTCTGATTAAAGTTAATATACAGCTATTAAAAAGATAATTATTCTGTGTACGCCATCGCGTACTCTAATCCCCGTTCAAAGTTCAATGCAGTGCATTATTTACATGGAAGGTATTTTGCGTATCATTCAGTAAATTCGGCTCACCAAGACGTGAGCCGCCAGCTGTCGCGGAGGAGATTTTCATAATGATGCTAACAACCAGAAATCACATGCTCAATTTTCATATGTACTTAGTCTGAACTAAATGAAGGCACGATCCGGTAAATGTATACTATTTTTAAATTAATTACCACAATTGAGTTTAAATTTGAGTTCAATATATCAACGTCAGTTTTACGCTTTGCGGTCACCGTGTTTACGAATTTTGTTAAGCGATGTCGCAAATTGGGAAGTTTCGAAATTTTTAATCTATAGTATATTGACCAATGAAGTTAAACACTGGCTAATCACGTTGGTTTCGTTTTATTTTGTAAAGATTACAGTTCTCCAATCATAGCTACAATTTTTAAATTAATTTCTAATTGTTTTGTATTATTTTTTTAGAGAAAGTTTGCAAGTATTATTCGTATTGCTCTAAATTTGTGAGTAAAAGTTTCGTATCTTCTTCACAATGAGATTTTTTCTGAATACAGCGATCCTCCATGACAGCAGCTGCCGGAATTATAAGGAAGCAGCTAGCTGAGCTCTCTCTAGAAGTGCTCTAAAAATTGAAACCCATCACACAGGGTTCTAAGTGTGATAAACTTCAAAACAATCTTCTGATCGAGAACGGTTGGTGTAAAATTTGGCAAGTTCCAGTGGTATTAAGAAGGCTTTTGTTGCCTTATCGCAGGGGATCAAACGGGTTTTACTTTGTGAGTTCTCAGTTTGGGAAATGGAGAATCGCCTTTGTTTTGCGAGTGTCAGGATGCTGGCAAAGTGCACTTTGCAGCTTGTGCAAGTATTTTGGGAGATTTTTGTGGATGTTGTTTTTTGATCAACTTTTATTGACACCAAATGGCTGTTATATGGTATTCTTTCTGAACCTGGAGAGAAATGATTGAACTGAGAGCAAATGCAATTTTTCTTCAATGTATTAGGAAGCAAGTACATATAGCAGTTCAGCATCATGTAATATTTATCGTCACGTTTAGTTCATTTCTCGTGGAACTTCACACCCCTCTACAATCTATTTGAATTGTCGAACATGCTTTATGTAGAAGGAGATGGAGCAACCATCAGCACTTCCTCATGCTCGTGAAAAGTGAGGGAAATAGTATTTTATATAAAAATTGAGACGGTCTTGTTCAAATTACTATGAACATTAAAATTAACTGGTCGTTTCTTTTTTCCATAAAACTTCACGTTAGAGCTCATTGCATTTCTATGAGGTACAATTTCTTCTCCTGGGTGATGGGAAACTTTTTTGAGAGCACCACTACAAGATCCAATTCACTAGGGACTCATCACCGAGGGGCCGGTGCCGGAGGCTGTGATCAACATCTCTGGAAAAATGTCACACTCTCAAAGAGAAACCGCTGTTCTTTCTCTGTGTGAAGCTTTTGTTTTCCTGTCATCGAAAACGTTAAGAGGAGCTGGATTGCCGAGAGATTGTGCGACTCATTGCAGGTTTTGATCTTGATAGCAACTCGGGTGATTTGCTGGTGAGCGGCAACGACTGAAGACACCTTGCCTGACAAATTAGTGTGTTTGCTCTGTGAAAACCACGGGTTATGAGAATGGTGATCGCAGCTGACAACTTCGCGTGCTTTGCAATTAGAACCGCGGCCGCTGCGTCCTCCTTCCTCCATGCTGCACCTCTCGGTGGCCGTCCGTCTTCAGGTCGATCGTACGTTAGCCATGAACATCGTACACGCCATGTGACGGCGCCAGTTACTACACAAATATTCCGCAGTGCAATTTATGGAGCTTAAAAAAGTTACAAGTTTTTGCATGATTGCCGTAAATTCGAATGCCTCTAGAAGTGCTCTTTTTGTAAGTACGTTATTTTTCATGTGCCTTCGAAAGTCCTCTATGGTCTCTTATCTTTTGATAGTTGTATTTTTTTCGTTTTAAGATTACATTTTCTACTAGATCTTTTAAAGCTTCAGTTTATCACACATAACTTTAACAGATTATCATTTTGCAAACCAACCTCCTAAGCTAGGCTATAACTATATTTTCCACTGTTTTTCTCGCCCCATTGTCCATCGAACTTGAAGATCATTTTTTTCTGGAAAGCTCCCTCGGCCTCAATAGCTTTCGCAAGGCATTGAAGAAAGAAAGCACTTTGTTGTACGTCGAAAGTTTCTTCTGGTCAGTCCGTCCATTGATATACCATTGACTTGGGCGGCGTAGCTGCCACCCTTCGGCAAGCTCTTCTTAGCGCCTAAAAAATCACTTGAGGCTTGCGAAGGCATGACTTGCGGTCCTTGCTGCGCTCCCACCACCTCTTGTATTTTCGGACCTCATTTTGTGAGCAACTGTTCACAGCAGCCTTGCGCATCAGCCTCGTCTGCTAGAAGTGCCGTACTTGAAGTTGTCTTTACATGAACAAGATCTGGGGAGCAAAAAATACAATTTCAAGCAAAATCGATGCAAAAATCGCCTGGTACCATGAACTTTTCTGCGAAATTTGGGAAGTCTCTCGTCTGAGGTGCTCAGTTTGTTGGATGTTGTGAACGTACTTTTCCTTTATGGAAATTTATGCATTTCTGCGTCTGACTGGGCGATTTAAGTTTCGGAATACATCAGTGTTATTTTAGTAATTATTTTCATCATCAATGTATAAGTGCAAATAACATAACCCTGGAACTTTGAATACTTGTTTCACAAACAGATATTTTCGTTGCAATAAATTTTAAGTTTTTCTCGATAATGAGTGCGGCCATCAACTTCATATGATTTCGCATCGTGAATGTTTCTCCTGATTTTTGCACTTTATCATTCCTTCCTCACGTAGTTTTTGCTTGATTTCTGTATGAACTATCCTGCATTCGTTGAAGTAAAGGAATTTCACATTCATTCTTGTTAGCTACTGCCCTGTAGCTACTTAATAATAACGAAATTGATTTTTATCTAAAAGGTGATGCCTTAAATCAACAAATGCTTTGTCATATTAAGAAACGTTTATGGAAAACGAATGACTATTTATCTGTTTCTTCTTTCCACACATTTGACTCCTTCCGAAATGAACTAAATATTTTTCATTCCGATCCATGCCAGTGACATATTGTAGGAGAACTTATATTATGCTGGGTACCTTTCTTTTAAATTCTTCCTAAACATGCTCGTTCTTGTGGGAGTATTGTGCTCTGTAACACACAAGTTACGTTCACTGTACTACAACCTTAATTTGTTTTAAATTACAATGTAGGTTTGTCTCACTCGATCGAGCAAATAGAGAGAAAGAGTTCTGCTTTTAAACGATGGAAACGCATACGTGGAATATAAGCACAGCCAACCAGATGCGTTGCTCGAACTCTTTACGTTGGTAAGTGATGGCAGTAAGGAACATGTGTTAGCAATGACCGACTTTGAGCATTGCCGTCTTCCTGTCTACGGCTTCACCTTTGTGCGTAAGATCTTCTTCATCACCGCTCAAAGTCAAGCTTGCATTATTGCGACGCTCAGATGGATGTTGATTTCAAGCAACGCACATCCGACACTCACAATTATGTAAGAAAATGATTACCTGAGTTCGGTAACCCTCAATCCTTTTCTATATTTTTTTGTAAAGATGCTAAATTCTGTGTTAGTCTCGTTCGAAAAATCATTTCATACCACGACAGTGTGCGGCGACAAAATTTATCGTTGTTATTCATATTTTGAAATTCATTTTTTTACATCTTTAGGGCATCCAACTTGCTAAATTTTCTGATTTAAGATTCTTGCCTTCAGCAAAAGAATACGGGGAAGCAACGACCGTGAATGTCATTTAATATTATTATTATGATTATTATTATTACTATTGCGTTTCACTTAATTTGAGGTTGAGGTTGCCTATAAAATTTTCTGACGTATTTATGTTTCCTGAAAAATGACCACCGACCTTGAAAATAGCGCAATAAGTCTATCCTTTCAATTCAGTGTTTCTTCTAATCTCTCCAGTATTCGTGATATTAGGTAAATGTACGCGTTGGAATTGCATTCAAGTTTCCCATAGAGCCGCTACAATCTATGGGCCTCAATGAACTGAGAATATCGGAATCGGCTCCGTAAAGGGAGCACCGCTGCCGGTGGTACCGAAATAAAGCAAGAAGCCGCCCAAGCTCGGACAGGTCGTTAAGAGCGGTCTCGTTACACGTGGCGTGCAGAAAGGCCTCGTCTCGCTTCCATTATCAAGTTCGGGGCATCATTATCAGGGTCTTGCTTCCCGTTGCCAAATTAACCGCAGGATCGCATCGGCCGATGCCTCCTCTGAGATCTTAGACCGGGATCTCCCCGCGACATTTTCTAGCGCACTTCTTAGTTAACTCTAATTTCCGCCGAAGTGTTATTCAATTTTCGGAGCAGTGCATGTTAAAGTTATATTTCTTGAAATAAAAGCAGCTGAGCTGCTTTCTGTTGTATTCCTGTTAGAATACAACATGTTACTTCCTATTGTATTCCTGTTAAAATACAACATGTTACTTCCTATTGTGTTCTTGTTAGAATACAGCATGTTACTTCCTATTTTATTCCTGTTAGAAATTCCTGCGTTGTATTCCTCGATAGAAATGTCGAAAACGTGTAATTAGAAATTTCTCTTTACACCGTTATAGTTGATAGTGATGAGGTTTTTCTTGAAACACTTGAAGATTTTAGTTTTTATCTCCTGGTACTGCTTTCTAGCCTATGAAACTGGTTTGTAATGAAAATTTTATGCCAATTTTGATGATTCAATTTTTTCCAGTGAATTCCCCGTATCATTGAAGTCCATACTTAAATCATGATTGCTCGGAAATCAGGCCAACAAAACTGACAACAATTGACTCGAGTTTGAACTTAATGTTTAATCATGTACCTTGTGTTTAGTCATCATGCTAGAAATGTTATGGATAACTCAATGGCCTCAATATTGCGTCCCCGTGCATTTTTGCTTTACAAGTACGTCTGCGTCCTATAAGGTAAATTCATATTATGAAGTAACTTTCAGTTGTTTTTAACGTTTTTTCAACACCTATTGAGCATGCTAATTTTCGTTCTTTGGAAGCCCTGTTTTTTTCCTTCTTTCAATGAACGTTGGCCTTCCAATATTTTCTGTCAGTAATTCAGTCGCCTTGGAAAAGTACGCTTCGTGATGTCGTAGTTCTTTATACTTTTGACAATTAGTTTCAAGAGATAATGCAGTTTTTTAGCTTTTCATCTTGCTCGACTGTTCAAGCTGTTCTATAATTAGCATTACAATTTTTTATCCGTAAGATTTTTTATCAATGGCACAAGAAACATAAATACAGCTGAAATAAATTAGTAACCCCCTTAATTAAACATTGAACATTTCCACATTTGGGAAATGGTTCAGATACTTCAATCAAGAGGATTTGGATCTGGTGATGAAAAAGGTCATTCTTCATGTAAAATGAAGCGGGGATCATTGCATACCACCAACTCTTGTGTTTTATTTCTTTCATGAGCAGATGAAGTAACCATTCATGTTGTTAGGAATATTTTTGTGCTAAGAGTAATAATCCTTCCTTAGAATGAACTCATTGTAATTTTATTGGTTGATTGTGATCTCTTGACCTACAAAAATTAAAGGCCTTCTTTCTGTTTTGTTACTGCTGCCCATACCAGCATTGAGTTTCACGCCTTGTCTTCGAGTGATCACTCTGACGAAAATCAATCATTTTGAGGTTCGTGTTTTGTTGTATGTTAAATTTCTTCGCGTCGCCTAAAACAGTGTTCGAGAGCGTGCCTTGAAGGATGCGGGAAAGCATACTTTCAGCTCTTGCAAGGTGTTTGGCTTCTGCTTCCGAAGATGAGATCTGTTTCTTTTGAAATTTGCATGGCATGCTCTTTCAGCCGGCGTAAAGTATTGTATGCATGGTCCCAATGGACGCTCTGCACACTTAAGTCAGGTTTCCGAAGGCTGTTTTTTCGTTCTCTCTCCATGGTTGATTCGACAGGTTTTGGTGACATGGGAGCACAAGGACGAACTTGGCCTCGAACTCATAACTTTTCCGCTCTCTTTGAATCACTTTTATGTGCTCCAAACCAGCATTCTCTTCACTTTTCATGATACCTGAACTTCTGATGCAGACTTGCCGCCCTACATAACTTTGCAATTTTTTATTCCGATTTTTAGCTAACGGGAAAATAATGTGCTTGAAAATTTTAAAAATTTGCTAATGAGCAAGAATGTTTAATTAATGTGTAGTTACAATGCGATGTTCAAATTTTAAAAAAGATGTATCAAAAAATAATGAACACCTAGTAAATGATGGAGGGTGTTGTCGCGCTACGTTACTTGGGAAGCGCGATTCTGTTCCAATTTTAATCTGTAATTTATGTCAAAGACACTGTCTACATTCTCACGACAGTATAGTGGCTCGGAGATTCACTTCTAGGTATTGCTTTCTCAGTTGTGTTTTCCCTCCGAACAAACGCTACAGAGGAATTTCTACTGTCGTGTCACACTATGTAATGAAAACATTCGTATAATATGTATTCAGAATTTTTTTTTAAATTACATCAGCTTAACAGCAATGAGCAAATAAGCAACAGATTTTCGCAAGCTAGTACGGTGTCATTATTAGAATTATGCAAGAAATTTAGTTTCTAACTACATGGAGGGTTATCATCGTTGAAAGTTTAACTTTAATTGGCCGAATGCAGTAGTTCATTTTGAGCTTTCAAGATCATTTTGAGTCTCCGAATCCTACTGTTTAAATACCTCTGTTTTAGGATACTGTTGAGTTTTCGTCTACGCTCCACATGATAGTTTCCCATTCTCTTGATCATGTTGACACCTTCAATATTTTGACTGCTATTCCCCTTGTTCCAGGATCCTGGTGGGTGCCCCAAAAGACCACAATCTGCAGCCGGGCACCAGCCGCTCGGGCGCGCTCTGGAAGTGCCCCTTCACCTCCAACACCAGCGACTGCGTCCAGGTCCAGACTGACGGCTACAAAGGTAAGTGACGGACCAGAGCTCAAGATTGCCGATTGACCAAGTCTCTGGACGACCGAAAACTGTCAAAGAACATCGAGGGACGATCGCAAGTCAAGAGCTCGTAGACGAAAAATGACTACTGAAACAAACGCATGAATTAAGACTGTTTACAAGAGTAGTACCGATGCGTGTGTTCATGTGCGACTTGTCTTGTTGGTTAGATTCGTGAAGTCCTCGTACATATTTTTGACCGTAAAACAGAATGAAAAATTATGATATTAAGATATTGTTCTAACCAAATAATGAACATTGATCGTTTTAGGAATTTCATTCATTGTGTCTAAGAATGTTCTGAATTAAAAGATGGTAAACTGTCTTCTGAATTTCGATTATTTTGAATTCTATTTCAAGTGATAATTTCGCTTAAAGCTGATCAGAAAATTGTTTGAATGGGATATTCTATTATTTAAAAATAATGTTACACTAAGTCTAGTCATTAATAATCAAAATAAAAGGATTTAAAACTAGAGCCAAACACCCTGTGTTCCTCAAATTGCCCTCACTCAAAACATTTGCATCAATTTTAACTGTAGAAAACGGTAAGCTACTAATTAGCTCGATTTTCACATCGCAACCAGCTCAAGGATCGAATAATTGCAAATTTATCTTCGTCGTTACTTTTTCATGACCAATTAAAAGTGGTTAACTCTAGTGTTGAAAATTTCGCTTTCGAAACTTTTTCGACGGTTGTTTTGACCTAATTCATTATGACGAGGGCAGAAGCTATTGGTTCTAATGTGACAATCAACACAACGTGTATCATTGCCCCAGAGCACTAGGCACTTAAACGTTCTCGTGTCGCGAGTGGAGTTAATGTTACTGGGTACGCGTGTGTGCTTTTGGTACTCGGTGTGTGTCGGTGTAGAAAATGCGCATTATCAAGCTTTACATGTTACGTTCAACTTAAATTGTTTGTGAATGTTGTGGGATTAAATTTTTGTGGTGCAATTGGTGGCTGTGAGCGATAGATTTTTTACACGGGTAGCTGTTCCAGGCTTTTGAGCACATGGACGACGATCTTCTGAAATACCGGTAATTGTCGTCCCGTACTTCTGACATTTTGACGTGGCAATGTCGCACAATTTCTTTGTATATCTTGATGTAAAATTGTTGCTATTGGCGCAGCAACTGTAGCTTGCTTTGAACATATTTGCTTCTTTGGAAGTCAGTATATGTATTAAATTATTTGATTGTTGCATAAAAGCTAATTTTAGCGAACATGATCGACATCTCCGAACATCGATCACATTTTATGGACTGCTATTAGTTTCAAAACTCGTAGTGAATCTGCGTTCATAACTGACCGACGTTTATATTGACTGCAATTGTCCAATTCTGTGATAGGTGTTGTGCAGTATAGGGATAGGACATGTGAAACTTTATTACTCAACAAACAATCATGGTTATAAATTTTTGCCCATAGATGACTCTACGCCTTTTAAGTATGACAGTCGTTAAGCATTCATACGAACAGACCTGAGTAACTGAACTCCTGTTTGAGCGCTTTAATCGTATTATGTGTCTCGTATGGTGAAAAATCCAATGGAACACATGACGGTCAAGGTGTGAAGTACGACAATACTCTGTGCATACCGCTCAACATACGCCTGACTTGGAGCAGCGTATAACCACTACTACCTACTCACAAACGCTCCTTTGGCAGATAACACTTAACGCTATTACCCCCACAAACTTTACTCTCTCACTACCTACTAATGGAAATGCAACGTTGACGTAACTACTTGTTACTTGCCTTGTCATGATGTTTTGCCAGTACGGGGACTGAGAACTGTACTGCAATTGCCTTCTTACGGTACGCCTCTTTGATATAACAATTTCGGGACTTGACTGAGGTGACTGACTATTTCTCTCTGTAGATTATTACTTTTTGTTCTTGTTCATACTTAGACATAAGTGTTGTACTGGACATGGTAGAAATAAGCTCAGGATTACCAGCCCATTTCGCTCCGACCAAACTTTTAGACTTGTTCTCTGTACAATTATGATGACCAGGTGGACTAAACCATAACGAAACAAGTGCATTCATCATCTGATTTTCTGTCTCATGAAGACACTCATCGCGCAAGGCGCTTCACTTATTTCTCATAATTCTAGCGCAAAAGCTAAATGTGCTTTCATTTTTCTTGTTGTCCATTGAAAGTTTGTTAAATGCTTCACTTTTGTTTTGTGAATGTCATTGTTGTGTCTAAAGCCACGATTTTTTCTCTTCGTATCTTAATGTTTTGATGTTGACGCATTCGTTTGGTCACAACTCTGCACTGTTCAGATGATGCTTGCCTCTTTAAAGTTGACATTTTTAAATACCTACGTCTTGACTTCAGACTGTGTTGCTTGAAACTATCTGTAAAACTTTCTTCTTTCATGTTCAGTTTTACCTCTCTTTCTTTTCTTTGTACTTTTTGAAACGTTTTTTATGTTCTATACCAAATCTTTCCGATTTACGTTCCAGGTACGCAGAGCCTCAGTGTTTTAGATTATCGCAACTCGTATTGAAAGAAATCTTTTCAAGGCGTTTGCTAATTCAATTCTACATTCAATATCTACCTTGAGAAAAATAAAGAATCGACTTAAAAAGTAGCTGAGCACGAAAAATTACCAGTTCAACTTTTTCGAATAGTCAAATAGATCATTTCAATTTACTGTAATATATGAGTCACCAGTTAGTCCAACCGCATCAATTCAGAGCAGTACACCTACTGAAGCACACACAGTGTCAGCAATGGAACTTCTTCCTTAAGAAAAACTTTCGAAATATTTCGGTCCCTAGCGTCGTCCTAGAAAAGTTGGCCCCCACTTCGGTCGCCGCTAGTGGCCTCAGTGAATCAAAGTAGGAAGAGTTTTTGAAGCTCACAGCCACGTCTCACTTTTTTTGTGTGACGTACTAGAAGCATTCACGTGGTCAACAAAGAATGCATATATCTTCATTTTTCCAAATATGAATTAACACTGATAGCTTAAACACGCATTCTGTGAGACCAAAGAGGGGCATCTCCTTTCGTACCTGTAGCTCAATGCAAACTACAAGTACAAATAATTTTTCAGCATGAAAAAATGTTAATTTCCCACCGGTTTAAAGGTTTTACAAAAAATTTCTATGCATACTCGGCATCCGGTTTTTTTTCACGTTATTTCTCTCACACGACGCTGCTACTCTCGAGTGTAGCTCAGCAATAGAGATTTCATTTCATCAAGCATTCAGAAGATGCTAGGAAGCTCTGCGTTACTGTGGCCAATTTATCTCCTCTTCTCTTGTTCTTATTTATTCCATTATTTTCTTGCCTAATCTGCCCTTGTGATATGTTTATTTGTGCTTATATCGATGTCTATCTCTAGAATTTGTTGTAAACTTACTTTTTCTGTAACAATTATTTTAGCCATTTCTTATTCAGTAACCCATTCCTGCTTTATTTATTAATAGTCTTCTATAAGTGAGAAATATGTTGGACCTCAGAGCTCTCCTTGCTCATTTAGATCATCGGAGAATATTATTGTTGTGCTCGCGTATTGATCAATTGTCTATTTGTGTCGCCACTCTTTCAGATCCGGCAACAGGCCTCTACGACTTTTTCTGTAAGTTGCCACAGCGGGGAAGCTATAGTTTTTACTGGCTTCTCTTCTGTTCTGGATGCCTGTTTGCTTTAAGCTTGTGTGTGAAGCCCCAAATCTCTGCACCAGTATGCACTGCTCTATTTCCCCGGTACGTTACACGCATTCTGAAGTTTGCAGGAGCACTTGAGCACAGACTGCTTCGCCTGGCCCAAAGCAACACTGCGCCCAAACTAGATCTTTGAGATCATCATTTGTCGACCGAGGTGGTGACGAAATTTCAGGGCCTGCAGTGTAAAATTTTACTTCGATTCTTTGATTGTGTACTCATTCTAGATTGTAAATTTTCAAGTATCTCAACAGCAGCTCTCCCGTGTTATTGTCGTGTTGTGAAACACTGGTGCAGTTACTCCGACTAAACACCTCCCAGTTTATACCAAACGTAAGATTTTATCACTGTTAGCCCTTGAGGTCACCACAGGTCTTTTAAATTTCGTTAGGCTTACGTCATATATATTTCACAGGGCCTTATTGGCATTAAACAGCAGCCATTGTTTATATGTAAATCGTTTGTTCGCGTTTGGACAAGAAATAATGAATGCCTTTTGTTTCCTACAGTCGTGAAGACGTTGGAATTCTCTTCAGAACGTGTTAATGGTGAACACGCGTATTTCATTCTATAATTCCTGAATTGAAGTCAATGTGAAGCTAACACAATAAGATACTTCTCATAGAGTTGGTCGCAATGTTGCTTCCAGGTCGATATAGTTACAGTTTTTGTTGGAGTTTGAGTTGGTTTGATGCTGTAGCACGCCGTGGTAGGCAGGGCATGGTATTGCTTCACTCCTCGTTGAACTTAAATCATTTCTCTCGTATAGCGATGCTCGAGTTAGGCAAACTTGTTCAGTCGGAGTGATTTGTTCTTTTACTGTTGTTGCTCCCCTAAGGTTTGTTTCTTTCATACCTGACAATTTTCTGGCATCAATCGAAGTATGAAAAATATTCACTAGTTCAGCACATAAATATGTACACTTGAGGGTAATCTGGGGATAATTGTTAATTGTAAACTCTTGTGTTTAGCATAAAAGCAACATATTTCATCTGAGCAGTCCAAACGAGAGTGAAATGTCGAATTTCTACATTTTCGGAATAGGCAAGTTTGATTCAGCGAACATGTTAGATTCGTATATTAATTTTTCATTTATTCATTTGTTTATTTTGACGTTTTAATGTCAGAAAATAGATATATCCAGTGTTACCACAGCGGTGATACACTTTCTAATGTATATTCTTGGCCGCCTTGTTTCAGTTAGTCCTCTAATTAGGGGTAATTTTAACTTCGGTTTGATTACAGTAATCAGCCTATGTTATCGAAAACGATTCATTTCTATTTTTTCCAAAGAAGTGTAACGTTATTCTAAAAATTTAATTTTAATTTTAATTTTATGCTTTTGCCTGGCCTAATTAATCATGAGGTCATTTCTGTGCATTATTTTTTTGCTGTTCTGCATGGATTGTTTAGTTAGCATTTGTGTTCGCAAAATCCAACCAGACGAGAAATTTTATTTCTATTTTTAAATTTACATTTATATGTTCAAAATCGACTATTGGTAGCATTTTTCCGGTAGTAGAAATTCATTCGGACAGTGTCGAGTTGTCTTGAGTGTGCTTGTGCTGGACTTTACAAGGCTTTGTATCTCTTTGGTTTTGCTGTCCACGCTTTGGTTTTGTTTTTAGCGTCTGACTTCATCTCTTGTCACCAGGTAAGTTTGCACTGTATATAGAGAGTGTTAACCAAAAACTTGTTACCCCACAATAAAGACGTCATACGCTCGTTCTTAAATAAGGGAATGTGTTGATTTGTGCCTGGCCATAGCTTACTTGAGAGGCGCGTTGAAATGAAGACCGCATGTGTCCCGCACGGCCTGGATGCGCCATTTGCTGGTGTGACCGCCCGTTGGTGGGGATACGTCCTGCTTGCCATCAACGTGAACTGCTCCCCTCGCTTCTCTACTAACAAACTAAATGCGTCTCGAACAACCGAGTAAAATTAATCATAATCCTCGTTTGATTGTTTTTGCTTTTTTTATGACAGTGCTGTGCTTTTGCCTCCATAATCTGTAATTTAAGACTAAAATAAAAAAGTGTGCTTCATCTTTACTCTAAAGAGTTAATGAGCTTCATTAACCGTCGCAGTTCATCTAATTAACTGAACAGCTTAGAGTATTCATTTTTCATTCAATAATGTTAACAGTTACGATAGTAGAATATTACATCATTAAGCAGAAGTTAGTAACAAAATCATATTTTGCTTATTTTATCAAAAATTACTAAAAAACTAATTTACTGCGAGTGCTGTGAAACGTCACCCTGAAAATTTTCAAATAGAATTAGTCCTATTTCATAACAGGGCGAGTTGCGGGAAATGGAAACTACGGTAAACCGTGTCTTCAATCCTGGGTGTACGGTGTCCTTCCTAAGACGTAGAATTTCACGGTCGACGCCCCAACTACTCAAAGAATGGTTGCTGCTTACCTGCATTGACCAACTCACATTAACGCAGGTGTTCGATGGTGCCGCAATATTACTCCGTATTAAATGCACTGCGTCTACTGACCTCAGCCAAGTTAACATTTGCAACGCTATGAAGCGCTCATCTTAACATAACCAGGCTGATCGTTGTGCATTCGTCGGGGCGAGAGCAGCTTAGTTATTGATTACTTATTTAGCGATACCAACACTAACAGCGAAGCTCTATGGTCTGTAAAAATGGAAATCCATTCGGCTTTATGGTTTGTATTTTGTTATAGGATTTTTGATAGTGTATAGATTTGAATTTTAGATTTTAAATGCAAACAAATCAGGCTCGGTACATGTACATATGTTAGTCAAATACTATACTCTGATTTAAATAGTGAAGACTGCCAAAGCCTAAGTGAATGTACATTTATCACATATACTGTGTTCTCGTGTATCTTCTATGCCTTTGGGAAACAATTTTCGGTTTTTGTTAAATACTTTTTCTGACCCACTCGGGCTCTACTGGTTTCCTTTGCTTTTGCATCAGCTGTAAATTTTGCCATGGTCTATTCCTCTGAGTGGAGTGACGTGCCATGCGATCTTGGCTATTCGTTACACTTGAAATGTGAATATACATCGCTGCAAATTCGCACCAGCACGTGAGCACCCTTCTGAATGTTGCTAAGGACCCATAGTTTCCGCGAGTTGTAGAATGTGTCACTGAGGAAGGCGAGAGGTCTGTTCATTGCTAGAGCTCTATTGTGTTCCTTTGATGAATAAATGTAATTCATATTCGCTCGTCTTGTGCCTCAAATGAATGGAAATGTGTGAAGATCAGAAATTTCAAACAAGGCTGCCACAAAACTATAGGTTAGCGTGAAACAAAAACAGTTTTATTTTATATTCCATGAAACAAGAATGATAACGGCGATATTCCTCATTGTTTGCACTCTAACTAGAAATTTCGGTCAAGTCAAGGGTCGAGGTTTGCGTCAGCAACAGTGAGCACAACAACATAAATATCGCAAATAAGAAAGCAACTTACGAAAACAGTAGTATTACGAGCAATGGAGGGAAAATAGAGTAAGAATTTGTAAGTAAAAAAACTATGGGTGCTACGTTAGCGCAAATGGCAGCAAGAGTATAGTGAACGTATCAGCAATAGCTGCGTAAGGAATAGACAAGTAGCGAGCATGACGTCACATCAGTAGGACAATCCTCAACACAATCTCACATGAGCGAGGTTGCAAGTACTAGATGTACAGAATAGAAGTAAAAAATCAACACTAGTAAGTGAACGATCAATGATAAGTCAGAAGAAGAATAAAAATAGTGAGGTTAGCAGCTACGCTAGCGAAAGTAGAAGAAAAAGACGGTATTCGTGGAGCATAGGCGCTGCCGCCTCTCGTTCCAGTATGTCACACAGCGGCATCTGATCCTGGCCGGGTACTGTATAAGGACGTCAAGACTCGTACATTCATACTCGTAAAATTCCTACGCATACTAAGTTTTGCTCGTTACTTTTTTTAGGGTAGATTTCTCCAAGAATTCAATGTAGCGAGTAGTAGAACAATTAACTTATAATTTTTATTGCAATTTTGTTTTACAATAGGCCATTAAAATTTTTTCATACATTGAGATTATTGAGATTCCAAAGAATAATTGAAACAAAGGTGTATATTAGTACAAGAAGACTTCAATTTTGCTCTGAAAAATAACATCTTCATCGACTTTCTACCTATATACATTGTTCGAAATATTCCTCCGTTCAATTTCACTAAAATTTAAATTTGTTGCTGAGGGTAATTTATCTTCATTTATTCAACATTAACGAAGAATAATTTGGTAGAATAATCCTCTAAAAGCGAAGATAAAAATCGCATTAGCGAGGGAAAATAAATGAGTTTGATGATGATTATCGGGAACAGTTAGCAATGTGAAGAGCTCAACATTTCATTCATAAAATATTGCCTCACTAAATATTAAATTGACAAATGGAATTAACACATCGCTAAACAAGGACTGTGACGTTTAAAAATCTTCTTTGTAGAGCATTACTTGGAAAACTTTATTCTCAGCACTCAACCCTACATGTTGAGGCTTGAAGTGTGCGGGCGTGCACTCTGAAGTAGACGTCATAGCGCACACGAGCGCAACTGTGTACATCAGAATTGCTGAGAAAAAGAATAAAATAAAAGTAACTCATTTTCAAGTCTTTGGCGGAAAAAATTACTCTATTGTTATCGAAACAATATGGGCAAATGGGACCTAAACTGAATCGTAGAAAAATTCTGTTACCAGCCTGAAAAAATTAAAACGTCTTCGTTCAGTTGTATTTTTTACGATGGTGTGTAGAGGCCCCTAGATATTGCACTTGTCCCTCTTTTAAAATTCCCTCAAGTCAGAAGCTCACTTCAAGAAACATAGGCCACCATTAATACCCAAATGTATCTCTGTGTGGCGTAGTCTTAATGAGTCTTGGATGTGGATAAGGCCTTCAGAAATGCGTGCTGTGTATGTACCCCGACCTTTTCCAGATCTGGAGTGCCATTCGTCGTATTCTTTCAGCGCTGTAATGTCGAGGACTAGTTATATTTTTTCGCACAATTTTACCTGTCGAGCAGCTTTGCTCCTAAAACACAATGAAAACTTGGAAACGATGCATGAAATGACATCATTTAGAATACATGTACTCCAAACCTTTCATTTTGTCATGAATGTGTAATAAATACCGTGAGGATGATGCATGGTCGCCATGCTATTAGATTTTGATCAAAGTTTCAAATCTTTTTTTTACCAATATCAAATCAAAATTTTAATCTGAATGACAAGTACAATAAAAATAGTTCTATCGGTGCATGATAGTATAATAATAAATAATAAATTTTAGTCACTCCGTGCATGTTAGGTTGCTGATAAAGGATTCTTTGTTATCGTTCGTGCTCTGTGCGATAGAAAATAGATCGAAAATCACTAGAGTCTTGTTACATTAGCTCATTGATGCACTTTAAAAGCTTATCGTTTCGTACCAGTTACGTGTCAATTTAATTCATGACAAAAATTGAATATTTCAATAATGGATAATTGAATGCATTTCCCCAGCAATCTTCGGTAATTTTTGACAACACGAATGTCATGAGATCGCTATGTTCCAGTTTTATCCCAATCCGTGTCCCGGCAGATGTCAATCAGGACCTCCTGCCGCCTAACGAAGACGAGATCAAAGACGACCAGTGGCTGGGTGTGACCGTCAAGAGTCAAGGCGTTGGCGGTGACGTGCTCGTGAGTCTTCAGTTCTGCGCTAAAAGCATTGTAGCTATAGCGTGTCCTTTTATTGTAGCTATGGCGTGTCCTTCTATTGTAGCTATGGCGTGTTCCTCCACTGTTGTAGCTATGGCGTGTCCTTCCATTGTAGCTATAACATGTCTTTCCATGTCACGACCGCGGGCATGAGTGTCTCTCTTACCTTGTCACATTTGGACTGGGCTGAGTAGCACAGATACTCNAGGCTGTTTCCTCCCTTCCTCTTCTGACGCATTCACATTCGCCAACCACAAGCAGGTTGCGTTGAAATTGGAAAAGTTGTCAAAATTCGCGTCAAGGCTCCATTTTCAACTGTTACCGATGCGAATTTTCGACAGGTGTGCGCCCACCGCTACATGCACCGAGGCCCGGGCTTCCAGTGGGGCTTTGGCCTCTGTTACTTGCTCAACCAAAACCTGGAAGTGACGGACTCCATGGAGCCCTGCAGAGGCAAGGCCATCGCCAAGTGAGCTCCTCCATTGTCTTGTTTCTTGAAGTTACCAGAGAAATTAACTTGTTTTTCGTTGCAATTCGCCCTTTTTTATTCAATTGTTCGGAATTAATGTATTCACGGTTTATCAGCAACACCTTTAGTTTGGTGTTCATAAAAGTTTTGCGTGTTTTCAATTTGTCGGCGTCAAGTAAAAAATTCTCTTCGTTTCATCTTTCATTCAATATACTCAAAGCATTGTGTTTGACTTTCAAAGGTTCGTATTTTTCATCTGTTTTGTACTCAAAGGCCTGTTATAATGTTGGGATAAATTGGACGCATCCTTCCTTTCAGGGAAACAAAGATACATGGTTTGAGCTCTTGAAAAAGAGTATGAAGGGTCTATTATACGAATGAACGGCATTTTTTTGCATTTTTCCTCTGAAGCATCCTTGCTTCTCTGGCACTGTTTAGTATGCAGCAGCTGTCTCGTTTTCTGACCTTTTTTCTTCTGCTAGATGTTCTTTTGTGCTCATGTTCTGACATTTTACTCACCTTTGTTGTCGTCCAGTGCTCCTTTGTCTTGTGGGGCCTGCTTTTGGTAGCATGCAAAACTAAGAGTAATAAAGTGTTATCGTGAATATTGCCAGCTTCTTTCGATGTGTTGCGCACAAGTTTAGAGTTGTGAGTTAAATTTATTTTTTGCGACAATGAGGTCTATCAAGTTCATGAGTGAATATAATTATAATTCAATTAAAACATCACAAATCTAAAATTTTTTTTTCGTGGTTAGCCCCCTCAGGGGGATACAATTATTGTATCTATGGGAATTAGCGCTCCCAGGGGGACAATGTGAGGGCCCGAGCTAAAGGTTAGGTAGGCTTTCTTTTTGTTAAAATAATATAGGTTTTTGTTTTGTTATGGACCAACTTTTTTTCGGTTCACTGCTGTCCTGTTTTTTCAACACCTACTGCTTTCTTCTTCAACTTTGATCTTGTTTCATGAACTTCTTTCTCATCTGACTGTTTCTGTGCCCTTTCTGCATAGATTCCACGTTCCCTTAACTCCATACTAAATGGTGCCTTCTTCCTTCCTCTCTTTGGATCTCATTTCTTGAGGATAGGGAGGCTTAAACTAACTAATAATCTAATAATCTTTCGTGGTTAGCTAGCAATTTCATGTCGTGTCTTAATTTTTTGTTCGCTTTTAGGGGTCATCAGCAGTACGGGTTCTGCCAGGCGGGCATGAGCGGCATGATCCTGGAGGACGAGGTGGTGCTGGGGCTGCCAGGCCCCTACACCTGGCGGGGCACCGTCCACACCTCAAATATCTCCAAAAATTTCTTGCTCAGGGACAAGACGCAGTACTTCGGACCTGTCACCGAGAATGACTCTCCTGTCGACAAGTACAGCTACTTAGGTAATCCTTAGACCAAAAATATGAGTTACAAACGACGGTCCTACATCAGATTGCTTTTATGGTCACCGTTTTGAATATTTTTATCAACTACACGTGGTTAAGCTGTTGAAAGGTGTGTGGATTTCTCGCTTTTCTCAGTGTGATTTTATGATTAATACTATTTGCTACTATGAAGTCTTCACACCTAAATCGACGTGTGGCTGTAAAACAATCAATTATTTTTAACATCCACCATTTTTTGAGCGGATAAATAAATGAAAAATCTCTCTAGCATTTGTTTGCTTTGAGTTGCTTTCAGACCAGTAGCTATAATTATACTTGCTATTTGATTACATGAGTATTGTACAATGCTCACACGTCTGGCGCATGCGTGTGAAACTCGTCATTAAAGTTCTGGTCATCATTCTCAAGGCAAATGGTATTTTCCTCGTAACATTGTAACTCTCGCTGGCTAATCAGTGACGAAAAGGTAGGCTAATTCTTCGGCAATTATTTGTCGTTCGTGGATGCCATTTCTCTGCCAGTCTTAAGTAGAGTTTTGTTTTTAGCCATTACTCCCCAAGTTAATAAGAGTTTTAACGCAAGACTGTGGCCGATGCAGGCTACTCAGTGACGACTGGCTACTTCTTCGGTGACTACATGTCGTGTGTGAGTGTAATGGCACTGCCATTCTCAAATAGAAGTTCTGCGTATTATCCTTTAATTAAAAGAAGTTCTGACGCAGGAATGGATTTGTTGCAGGCTACTCAGTGACGACGGGCTACTTCTTCGGTGACTACGTCTCGTACGTTGGCGGCGCGCCGCGCTCGAACGGCACCGGTCAGGTCGTCTTCTTCTCGCGCGCCAAGATCGGCGAGAGCCTCCTCGTGGTGGACCTCATCCTCGACGGCGAAATGTTCGCCTCCAGCTTCGGCTTCGAGATTCTCGGACTCGACATCAACCAAGACGGGTGGGTAAATTTTAGCGCTCTCTGATTCCAGTTGTGCTGTTTTATGGTTGAAAAATTTGTTTTTGTTTGTGTTGGGCTCTCCTTTGATTGATTTCACCGCAGTTCTCCGAGTGTTTGACTACTTTACTTTGCGCAGTAAGGGTATTTTCCTAGTTCCTTTTATTAACTATAGCGCGCCTATCATCGCAGACATGAAACTCATTCTTAGTTGGTCTTAATATTGATTCACTCTCTTAATTAGTGAATCGATGATTTACTTGTTCAAAAAGTTCCTTAAACTGAATGTGGAAAAGATTGGGTGACGTTTCATGCAAGGAAAAAGTTTTCATTTATCACCATGATAACTAGTTAGGAATCCTGACAATTTAAATAAACACTTGATAGAATTATTGCTTAAAATAATGTCAATTTATTGCCTCGCGCAAAATTCGAGTTTGCATGATTTGTTCCGAGTGAGATTTTTACTTGAAGTAGCGTAAGAAAGAAAAAAATAAGGATCTAAAATGGTACAAATTTATCTCAGGATTAGAGAGACGCCAATCCTTTGGTTAAGAATGAATTTTCAGGATCAATTATTGCTGGCGTCATGCCGATGAATTTCATCGTTGATGATGAGATTCAGTAAGCGAAGTATAGTAGTGGGCTAAGTATAGTAGTGAGCTAAGTACAGGCCTTTTTTCTAACACTGATTAGGCACTGATAGTTTGCAACAATGGCTCACTATTCAAATTTATTTCGGCCTGCAAACGCATTGTGTTGACATGTGTGTGATGCGTGTGAAACACATTACGCTCAGAGGATTTATTCAAGCGTCATTTTTTATCTTTGATGTCTGAAGCGCTAGTTCACTGCTTACAATTGTGTGTCTTAGGCTCATAGAATATCGAGCACCCATGCCTTACGGACAAGAAATTGATGCGTTTTCTTTATCGAACCTGGCGTTAGAATGCCCTCGCTAGCCAAGGTGTCTGTGACAGCCGCTAGTGCGGCGCTGCAATATCACCATTACATCTGATGGCTCTTGTTCAGCCTGCGTTTATACGAAAACATGAGGCATGCTAATGTACGAAATATACCCTTACTATCTTCTTTGTGAGGATGTTTTTATATTGTACAGAAAATAACTCTAGGGGCTCAGTTGTTAGCTCCCTGAAATATGTATGAAATTCCTCTTACGAAGTTCACTGTCTTGTTTAGTAGATGATTACTTATTTTTAAATGAAGAATTAGAGTTCTTTCGAAAATGGACTATCCCAGAAAATGTTTTCCGATACAAAGAAAGACTTCCCTAATTATGTATGAAAAGTTAAATGTTATTTTTGGCTCATCAGTAAATGAATGAAATCGCTTGTGTTAGGTGAGGAAAGTAAAATCTGCACATTGAATTACGTGGCATAAACTTTGAAGTAATTAACATCGAATCACTGTTACATTGTTATCGTGATATAATATTTGCATTAGCAAATGTAGCTAATGTCTTTAAATTTTTATTTATGAGAGCGTGTTGCCCGAATTGCCAAATTGTTCGAAAATTACATAATTTATTCGAAAGCGGAACCACAGACCAAATTTCTACTGGAGTTGTGCTCAGTGCTGACCTGTGACGGGCTTAACTTCTTCGCTAACTTGTAATGCAAAAACCTTTCATGAATAACCCTCTAACCTGTTCTCAATTTCTAACAATAACGATTTGGGTAAAAATAATTAATACCTTGAAAGTAGACATACGTGCCATCTTATGAGATTCGATGAAGAAAGAGAAAAAAGGAAACAGGGGTCCTTCCCTTCTGAACGACGCAGCTTGTGACGAATTGTTGAAAGTTTGTTTACGCAGCGAAAACGTGAGCTCTCTGGAATTCTTCACCGATATTCTGCGTTGCACAGTAATTTATTCGTTTGGAAATTATTACATTCAGCGAGAACAATGCTGGAGTGCAATTTATTCTTAGGACTATAAATTACTCGCATAAAACACATATATGTATCTGAACAAAATGATCCATAATTCTTCAGTTTGGGTTTAAAACTCGCTGTACTCGACTGATAGAACTTTCTCAACTATTGCATACTTTTGATCGTGATAACTTAGGGCAATAAATTAACCAAAAAATTGATAAGCTTGTTTATACCACAGAAAACTCGAAAAGGCAAGTATAACAACGGAATGCATTACTGCTGTTGAGTGTGAAAACAGATTCGCGTATCAGGTACGGCTTTCGTTTGCAAATAAATAATACTTTTATTTGTGTTATATCAACCTTGCTTTTTTTCAGCTTTGACGACTTGCTAGTTGGAGCTCCATTTTACTACAAGAAACACTCGTCAGGAGCCGTGTACGTCTACGTCAACAACAGGGACGGCATTAAGAAAAACCACAAGTTCACCAGGATTGAAGGTAAACTTGCTGCGAGATCCATGCAGAAACTAGGCTAGCTGTTTAAAGTTACGTAGACGAGCGGGTTACAACCGACTGAAATTAATCATTCAATAATACAGTACAAATGCACCTGAGAAGATTGTCCAAAAGACTGTTTTTTTATGTAGGTTATCGTGAAATGTGTCTCCATGTGTTCAGTTGAATCTTTCACCGTGTGGTGGCCTAATGTCGAAATGAGTTTAAAAAGTTATTTTGCACTCCACCAATTTTTCATCCATATCAGCACAAATCAACTACTATATGAGTTCAATGTTTAGACTTCACTTTTTCAATGTAATTGTACTCTCGAATTGAGCTGGACACTTAATTATTGTTCCCTTGGCTCCTCACGCACGGTGAAGGTTTCAAATGCAATTTGAACGCATTTAAAAATCTCATTTCAGTAAGTTAACTTGCAACCAAGCGCACGCTATTAGAGAAGTCCCCAATATATACATATACAATATTGTCTAAGTTCATAACTTTCTCATGAACTGACGTTCGTATTTTATCGCTTCATTAAAAATGAATAATCTCTTAGGTTACCAGTAGATATATAAACTTTGTGTCTACCTCGTCCTGGTTCACAATGCTAGCATTTTATCAGTTGTCTAATTTACAATATTTTCATTTACTCTACATGGAAGTAAATTTACGATTTTACCGACAGGACCTGCCGGAGAGAGCAGGTTCGGGTTCTCAATGACGAGCCTGGGGGACCTGAACCGTGACGGCTACCTGGACGTGGCGGTGGGGGCGCCGTACGAGGACAGGGGCGCCATATACATCTACTTGGGCTCTGCTGATGGGCTCGTCGTCGAGCCTTCCCAGGTGCGCTGGTGTATGCATTGGTCTAGTGATGCAGTCTGGCCAACTGCTTTGTTGCCCACTGGTCTGGTGATGTGGGTGGTCGACTGCTTTGTTGCCCACTGGTCTGGTGATGTGGGTGGTCAACTGCTTTGTTGCCCACTGGTCTGGTGATGTGGAGGGCCAACTGCTTTGTTGCCCACTGGTCTGGTGATGTGGGGGGCCGACTGCTTTGTTGCCCACTGGTCTGGTGATGTGGAGGGCCAACTGCTTTGTTGTCCACTGGTCTGGTGGTGTGGGTGGCCAACTGCTTTGTTGCCCACTGGTCTGGTGGTGTGAGGGGAGGGGGGGTATTTTGTAACTGCTGGGCTTCGAAACTGCAGATGTTAGTTGTATTTTCGTAGGCACCATGTGAGAACAATTAATTTGAAAGTAAAATTGTCTTCAAGATTATCAAATTTGGACGAACTTTAACCATACCCACTTAAGCGTAAAGTACTTGATAATTTTGGTGTACCTTGGTGCAGTTACCAATAGCTGTGGATATTTCACTGCTCGTCAAGCTGTGTCACTCCAACATCTGTTCTCAGCACTCTCTTGATGGGATTATTGGTGATTGTATGTTCCATTGAGACACTATCTGTAGCACTCGTACCATTTTCCTTTCCTTGACAGATAATTCGCGCGTCTGACCTCCCCGGCCCAGCGTACGACGCGTTTGGCTACGCGCTGAGCGGCGGCCTCGACATGGACAACAATGGCTACCCGGACTTGTTGACGTCTTCCTTCTGCAGTGATCGCGTTGTGCTCATCAGGTACGGAGTGTAATAATTGTGCGTGATGACAACAATGGCTACCCGGACGTGACGCTTTCGTTTTTCAGCGACCTCGCTGTGCTAATCGAGAGGTGGTTGACGTAAGAATGAAGCTCTGCTCAATCATTTTTGGTATGCTTTGTATGCTCATACTTTTTATCCACTGACGCAATGTCGCAATCGTGCAGAGCGCGGCCTGTGATCAAGATCCAGACGATCGTTGTTCCAGAAGGAGGACCCAGAAATATCGATCCCACGAGGCCGGGATGTCCAGACGACCAAGGGTCCAAAGACACTTGGTCAGTGAAACTATTCTCATTAAATAACCTGAGCTCAAAATGAGTATAACAAACGAAAAATTATTGCTCTAAAATGATGACCTAAAAAAGTTAGCTGCCTGGAACTAAAGTTGCTTACACAGTACGTTTGTTTCTTCAGGTCAAAGTTACTTTAAGACTTGGTGTTTGTTCAAGAGTAACTGCGAAGTATGTATTTTTATTAATTCACTTACTGTTGTGGTGTCCCTGCAGCTTCTCGTTCGAGGCGTGCTTCAAGATGGACAACGACGCGGGCACCCGCACGGGGCTGCTGTTGTCGTACAACATCGAGGAGCGCGTGTACCGCGACCAGCCGCTGCCCAGAGTCTATTTCTATAAGGACGCCCAGCAGCAGCCGTCCAAAGTGGGCAGGAAGATTGCGCTACGTCCTGAGGACATGGGCAGACATCAGTGCACGAGAGAAGTGGCCTACCTCAATGTGAGTACTGTCGTCATTCATGTTTACTTGTGATCACGCTCAGTAGCAGCCGTCCAAAGGGGGTAAGAAATTTTCATTTCATTTTTAATTCATTTGTAAAAAATTGTACACAAGAAAAATAGCCGTTTTAAATTGCGCTGTGCATTGCATGGCGTGTTGCCGTTTTTTAGTACAAACGTATGTTGAGTTATCCAAATATTTAGTTTAAGCCATTTAATTGAGTGCAGAAAGAATGTGGTCGGTTTTCCTACACGCAGATTTACATAATCTAAGATTTTCGCTGTAATTTGAATACGAAATGAAAGTAGACTGAAGTTCCCTTTAAGGTTCCCTTTCATCCAATGTCTTATGTGCATTACTTCAACGTTGTCAGCTAACGTACGTGATATCGTAATCTGTTCGAGTGTCGAGAAATTACTTTTTAGTTAGGATCTACAGATTCTATTTAACGCAAGTTAATTCACTGAATCACCAAATCTTGCTTCACAGTTCATGGTTCATTTTAAAACTTAAAGCCGGATATTACTGTGCATGTATTTCTCAGAGATATCTGGATGTGTACTTTATTCCATAACATCTTTCTTTTTACCTTAATTCTTTAGACGTCCTTCAGGTCATATTCATTTTATTCTTTCTGATCAGTCGGGCAGCAGAGATCTGCTGCGCCCCGTTCGCTTCAAGCTGTCCTACGAAATCATTCAACGAGATCCCTCACCTCCCGAAGAAGGTCGCCCGCTTCCCAACATCGACGACTACCCAATACTCGATCAGCAGGAGGCTGTCAAGTGAGTATTGCGGTTGCTCTTCCTTGATGGACTAATCTGCTGTTCCACTTTCCGAACAGGGGAGTAATGCAGTTACAATTATTATCCTTAGTGAGAGGGTTTGCTATTCTATTCTTCGAAGATGGGAATAATTTCTTGATTCATAATTCTGCTATTCTATCGCTTAAAGAGTTCTTTAGCGCGTCTAAATTCAAGGAAGAAACTTTGTTTCTACATCACGTCTCTGATGAGACTCACGTGAATCTTTTTATGAGACATGCTAACTCAAGGAAATTGCCCTCTAATCTATCATAAGATTTAGCACTTCTGACCTCTCATGGCAGGCAGGATCTGTTTACTGAAGCGCTGTGCTGACAGTGTATGCGCGAGCTAAGGACTGTGGTGGACGACGTTACTCAGGGGTGTCTTTAAAATTCGTGCAATTATCCTTTCCCTCACTTATCATTACAAGTATGACACACTGCAAATACAAGCGCTTGAATCAAAGTAAACTAGTTAAAATATTGACTTCTCGATTTTGACATTTATTACTTCAATTGAATACATTTTTCATTAAGCCTTTATGTGTGTCATTTTATGTACCATAATTCAGACCTGTTTTCATAAAATGCTAAAATTCTGTAGACGCGATGCGCGAGAGATAGTATCAATTTGTAGTGTTGTTTGTTGCGAGATGCACTTTCAGAGTTGATTTATTATAATTCCTCGCATCTTTCCTTCACAAGTCATCAATGCCTCAAATTCCACAGAAGATACAGTCGCTAACATTTCTGTCATTTCCTTCCCTTCTCATACATTTATAACGTCCAGATTTTTTGAGGGACATTTCGTGAAAGACTGCGGTGAAGACGACGTGTGCAACAGCGACCTGCACACGGAGGCACATCTTCGTCTGCCCTACGACAACTCCAAGTAAATCTAACTTCAGCACACGCTGTAATTATTCTCATTTCTTTAACTTTACATGAAAAATATTGCTGTGTAAGCTGCAGGTGACCTAGGAGGGCTCGTTTGTTGAGTTTTCTCCTCTATTTCATATTCAGTGAAGGTAAGCTCGGAGAATCTTTTCTTTGTTGTGCGATTTTCAGAATTCAGTATGTAAAAATAATTTAAACTTTTTCCTTTTACCTTTTGGTATCTTATCCGTGAAAAGATGTTTTTCGCCAAATTCGATTCAAATGATGTCCCAATTCGATGGTGTAACTTACTCGAAAAACTGTTACCTATTTTTAAATTGAATTAAATGAAGATGTTGAACTGCATCTATGAAGTATTAATTTACAAAGTAAAACTCTTAGCTTACGAAAACAACTGGTTTTCCAAAACATTCCCTGCAATGATCGCCTGGTTTGTGGTTGCTCGCGCTAGCTGCAGGACAGCCTTGTTTCCTTGGTGACTTTCTAAATGACTCAAAAACCTACGCTATCTCGATGTTCTAAAACCTTTCAAATGCTTCTATAACTGCAATTTCAAGGTACTGTCGAGCAAATGCCGATTTGAATATTTTAGTTTACAGATTTCCATTTTTCTAGACTTAAAAATAGCTAATGCTCTTAGTAAAACTCGTTTATCGCTCACATCGATTTCATCAACATTCTTCGATGTTATTATTATTCACCGCTGACCGCCCGCGCTGTGGCCAGGTCGCACCAGGTGTTCGAGCTGGGCCTGCGAAACATGGCCGTGCTCGAGGCGTCCGTGACCAACACTGGCGACCCGGCGTACGAGCCGAACTTGTACGTCAGGCACCACGACTCGATGGCCTTCAGCATCAAGGAGTCTGATGTGGGTCGTGTTTGTTTTGTGGTGTGGTGTCTTGGAGTTTGGTGGTGTGTAGTCTAGGAGTCTGATGTGGGTCGTGTTGGTGGCGTCTTGGGGTGTGATGAGAGTGTTGTGGTGTGTAGTCTAGGAGTCTGATATGGGTCGAGTTTAATGGTGTGTTGGTGTCTTGGGGTGTGAAGGGAGTGTTGTGGTGTGTAGTCTAGGAGTCTGATGATGGTCGTGTTTAATGGTGTGTTGGTGTCTTGGGGTGTGATGGGAGTGTTGTGGTGTGTAGGTGTTTAGTCTAGGAGTGTGATGTGGATGTTGTTTCGGTGTGTGCATGGCTTAGGAGTCTGACGTGGGTATTGGAATGCTATTGTTCTGTGTAGTCATAATGCTGTAAAATACTTACACGAGTGTAGATGGAGTCACGAAGTCGAAAGTATTCCTTTACCAGGTTATGCAACTCAATTACATAAATTACTATATGGTAAATAAATCAATTTAGTAACTTTAAAAACAGAAACTTTGAACATTTGGTTTTTAAATAAAATCACGGCTAACTCAGTCTGATCCATCCTCCCTCGGATACGTAGCCTTTCCAGCGCCGCCTCACCTCACTTGTTGAGGGAACTCAAAGGACTCAAGCCAGGACGCAGGCTGCCACTTGTGTTGACCTGTAACAATGAACTCAAATAACTTCAGCAGTTATGCCCAGTTTTGTAGAACCTCAGCAAAAACAAAGAACACGAGGTAATATCGTGTTGACCAGCAACACAGAAACACCAAGTCACCAAAACAGCCTCCCCCCTCCCCCACAGACGGGCCCCTACCTGTGCGCCCCCACCCGCAGCGACCTCGTGCACTGCACGCTCGGCAACCCCTTCACCAACTCGACTGGGCCGCTGCTGCTCGCATTCAAGCCCTCCGGCTTTTTTGAGCAGCGCTTCATTCACTTCGAGGTCTTCGCCAACTCCACCTCGAACGAGCTCACGCCTCAGAAGCCCATCGACCTCGTGCTCGAGATCCTCAAGCGCGCCGAGATCTCCATCAAGGGGTGAGGTCTCTTACCTTCGTTTTGTCTATTTCTTTTCCATTTTGCACATCTCTGCTGTATTTCATGACTGTCCAAATCTAGCCAACTGGAAGTATTCTCATTCTTCTCATAATAGCGTGAATAATGGCTTCAGTAGTTCTGTTTTATTAAGACGTTGTGACGATTTGAGATTGATGCGCTGATGTTCTCCAGTGTTGTGGATTTCCTGTAAAGTACTAGAAATTTCTTATTTTGTTCGAGAAAAATCTTGTCGGTTCTCGAAATGAATTATGCTGTATGTAACCCTCACATATTCTTTTTTCAACGGTTTTTTTAATGATAATTACTGTACAGCTTTTTTCTAAATGATGATTACCACATCGCCAGTTCTGTGAGTTTGCTCGTAATATTCCACAGTGCAAATGTCATTTTGACTAACGAATCTCGAACTTCTATTTAATTAAAGATCACTTATCGAGTCGCTTAGAGTTCTTTGCAACACATGGCTGGTGAATCATGTCGTATGCTAAAATGACCGAAAATGCGAAGGTCTTCGTTTTTAAATTTTCAGTACCATCGAAGCTTGTATGAAAGAACTTATCGAATCTTGATTTATTCTTTGTGGATTCTCTCACATTAATAGCATAGGGCTTCTGTGTTTGAATTTCAAAACTATTTTTACTTAAATGATATTAGATAAATTTTAATATCTAGTGCTAGTGCCTTTCCTTTCCATGTGACCTGCTAACACTCATCCGCAATTGCATTTAAAGTATCTTGGGTCAAATGTCTGTCACTTTGCAACATTTCAAAATAAATACATACCTATTCAGCTCTGCTACTCTCGTGCCGTGGCCGTGCTGTCGCCTCTGAAACATGAATTTCAGTTGGAATTTCTTTTCTAACTTTTGTTATTACGAAATAGTCCAATTTCTTCACGTGTAGGTTTATTCAGGAATGCTCCTAGCATTTATGTACTAAAACAGCAATTCATTCAAATCTATATTTCTGTCTAATAATAAAACGCAACGTTTCAACGTATCTAACAACATCCTCAGGCTGGAAAAAATACAGAATCATTTTCAGTCGCATTGGAAAAACGCAAACACTAAAACTTACGTAATATAGACTAGATATGTGGATCACTAAAGACGAAAGCGACTAGGCAAAGAATCATATTTTTATCACAGAAATAGTAGCAGGACTAGATATATTGTGCAAAAACCTCGATGTTCACCACACGAGAGACAAGAGCAAAATGGTCGAGCAGTTTCGTCATACCTAGCAAGCTGAAGTTCTGCTGAACAGTTTAAGAACGAAAAAATCATTTGTGTTTTCATTAATGGAAGATTCAAGTTCATGGGTGTGTAATGCTTCAATTATATGAATATGATCTTTTTTAATAACATTATATGCAATTTTGGTGTTAGGGAACAGATCTTCATTGGATGGTTTGCAACTATGGTCAACACGAAAATGATTGAAGATGGAACCTTGATATTTATGAGCTTTTAATCGTTGCTTCAGGGTCATTCTGGTCATGCCAATCTAACGTTTATCAAGAGACTTACAGTTTCTTCTGTTACATTTAAATTGATAGATCACACTGGCCTTGTTCAGATCGTTGACCCCAGATGCAAACAGATTATTTTTTCCTAATTGGTCACTGATTTTACGATTTTTATAATACACGCAAACTTTAATAGAAGTTTCTATTAAAGTTCCAGTTTTCAAGTGTAGGAATAACTTTTGTTAGTGAACTTAATGCTATAACCCCACTTTCATTCCAGCCTTTGATTTTTATCTTCTTGGGTACTGAATTGCTACTATCTCCGTTTTTAAATCCTGCATCAAAAAACGTTAGATACAATTTATGTGTTACTGTTCTAAGTCATATTTTTGTTTCATGCGTGTGTTTATCTTCTAATACGCCCACGCATTTGTTGATAGAGACACGTTTTAATGCACTTGATGCCACTTTTCGTTCGAAGGCTTTTTACTCGGGACAAATTGCTTTACCTTCTTCGCTTCCATGCTTCTACAGTTTTCATGACGTTGTTGCTTGTCCCTGAAATAAAATTTTGATTAGAGATTTTGCTATCTTTGTAAAGGAAAAGGCTTGGCTTCGAACAGTGTTTACTGAAGTTACTTTTAGCTTCCGTGCGTACAAATTGGATGCTCTTTACTTTGAAATTTGAATAATTTTTGAACAACTGCTTTGTGCTCTCAGGTCATCTGAGCCTATGTGAGTAATTCCAGCTCCACATATTCTCTTTGTGTTCTTGTGCCTCGAGCTTCCGTAATGCTGGTTGTCACTTCATCACTGCCACGTCACTTCACTGTCGTATCACTTCCCCTCGCTGAATGACTAGCTGTGTGACGTCACCTACAGTCGCAAGGCTGTTGATAATCAGATATCGTTCACAGTCGCAATACCACCTTCACATCAATAGCCGTCACTTCACTAACGGTGTAATCACTAATTATTTCCTACCAAACTGTCGCATCACAAACTGTATCGTCTTTAACTGTCACATTATCAACAGGCAAACTACCATCACAAAACTTTCACACAATCACTCGCCGTGGTGGCATCTCGCTCTAACGATCATCTTACTAAATGTGTTTTTGAAAATTTCTCGGGTTAAGGTTTTCTATAGAAAATGGATGAGCAATTGATGTTCTGAAGTTGTCAGCAATTCTACCGAACTGAGACAAGTTCTTTTATTTTGCCTGAGTGAGTCACCTTGCTCTAGGATTGTAAAAAATGTGAATGTTTTGCGCGTAGAAGAGCTCTCAATTTTAATATAATCACTTTGACTGATTTGATTGTTCTGCTCTCGGTATTATTTCTAGAAACAATCATCTTCTTTGTACTCAGACTTGCTTTCATGTTCACCAGTAAGAATGTCTACCTCAACTAACTTTGCCGGTAGAACCGTGGCAAATAAGCATACTGATTGTGCATAGGTTCTTTTCCCTCTGCGAGTTCATTGAAATTAACATTGACATTTCATGTTCCTTTGTCATTGAATACAAGATGTAGCTAATTTCCATACGTCACGTTCATTCATCTGCGAGCAGTGTGAGCACGAATTGCTGGTTTTCTTCTTGTTCGATAATGAATATTTGTGTTTCGACGCCTGGTGTTGATATCTTACCCTAATATTCTAAACGCACTGTTTATAAAAACCGGCTACGCTTTTGAGAAAAACTTGAGCTTGTATACTTTTTCTCTCTTGTTCAATGGCTGACCAAATCTCCACAGTGTTTTCTGATGAGTAGCCTGTCTATGTTCTCTTGCTGATTTCATCTATTGAATATTGATTTAATTTCCTTAGTGATTTCATCTTTTTTACAAAGCTGTCTATGCCCCACATGTGTTATTTTTGACATGTGATTGTGTTTCTAGTTCAGATGAGATGTGATAAATTTGAAAAACTGTTGCTCTACTTCCACGCTAGCTTAGGTGCTTGAACTGTGAGCTGCCTCGGTCGATATACGAGTGCACTTAGAACCTCATCACTGTTTGTGCTGGACTTTTCCGTGCACTGAACCAATGACTTTACTCATACATTCCATTATTATGCTTGTGCTTTTGATCCTTGTGTTATTTAGCCACTACCTTCATGGTTCCAGCCGCTTTATTCCTTATTAAACTCTAGGTTTTCTTCATTTTAGCTGTTGCTTCCATGATTGTTGTCCAATTTTTAATCATCATTTAGCGTCAGCATTCCATAGAAAGTATACAGGGAGATCTCATCAGTCACATCTAGAGCTGATTTTCTGTTCAAGTTTCATGTAGATGTCAAAGCTTTTGTCGACAATTCTGGAATTTCTCGCTATTTTCAATATATTAAGTTCATGATAGTGAGACTATGGGAGTGTTTTTGTTTGTTTCTTTCAATTTGTTGACCTTTGGCGATTCAAGTTATTGGTTCAATTTTCTTCTCTTTCTATTAATAATGCAGAAAGGCTCTAACAACTAGAAAGCAATTTTCTTTCTATTTCAATTTGTTGTTATTTACGTGCAGCAGTGCATGTCTTGGCTCTTTCAAAGAATTGTCGTCAACTGTGTCTTTACCAACGTGTCTGCTATTCTTTTCGAAGCAAACTTCTTCATGGGGAATATATAATAATGGCCGTTGCTTCTCGCCGTTTGCACCAGATCTGTGGAGCCGGAACAGGTATTCTTCAGCGGAGACGTCGTGGGTGAGAGCGCCGTGGAGTCAATTGAAGACATCGGTAAGCGATGTTTTTGAACCATGCTATGCAACAATTCTCCCCACCCTTTCATTGAAATCTTTGCATTGTAAATCAGAGCAAAAACGTTTATTGCTGCTAGGGAGTAGGGAAAGAAGCATGGCAGCATTAGATGTCCTAACTGCAATTTATCAATTGATGTTTTTTCTAATTCTGACGATGGCATCTGTATTTCAAAAAATTTCAACTCCACCCTCATGCAAATTTCACCTCTACCTTTAACATGACAGCAAGGCTATTTATACTCATGTTAGTCCATGCCAATAAGTGGAAATAACTACATTCAAGATTCTCGCACACCTCAAATAAGCGTACGACTTGTTTCTTCCTTTAATATTTTGAAAGCTTTGTACAGTCTTTTAAAATTCTTAAAAGGGTAAAAGCAACAGTAGGAAATCAAACCGCTGCCAAGGACTCCTAAAGGAAGGAGATGCTCAGCTGGTTTTCTGGCATGGCTAGCGGATCCCCTCACTCTTCTCGTCTTGAAGTTTTATCTTTGTCACAACCATTACTGATTAGTTTCTGAACGGTATGTAAAATGCATTCAAGAAAAAAGTCCAGAACACATTATTTTGAAATAACATTATCCAAACCTTGTATTTCAGGATTCTTTAATGATTTTGGGAGCCTGAAGTATTGCTTAAAGACCTGCAATAAACAAGGCTACAACATTGGGTTGTTTTAAACAATGTTTCGTAAGTAATTAGTTGTGGCTTTCATGAAATTACATTGCTTTTTTGTTTAACATTTCATTTTTCTGCATAGTAAAAAGGAGAGAACTAAAAATACCGTATAAAACATTTACTCGAATTAAAAATTGCAAGTAAAACAATAAAATTGAACGTTTCGAGCATTCGCTCATCTTCAGCAAAAAACAAATTTACCTGAAAATACATGAAATGAATTAGAAAGTTAATAAATTGAAGAAACAAACAAAACAAAAACTATCCTTAAAAACTACCTGTTAACTATTGACAACGGAAAAGAACTAAGTTGGTTGTTTAATCTTCTTAATCTTTTTACTTAAAATCAGGACTCCCGATAACTTCTTTGCACATATTCAACATAGCTTTTAGAAACTTATCAGTTGTTATTATGCACATGAGAAATGTTTATTGAGAAGAAGAAATGCCTCCGCTAACACTGCCAGCACTGTTGGCCTTGATCGTTCTCTAGAGTAAACCATCAAATTCATCATCTCTTTTCCCTATTTCTTATCTTAATGAATTTGTTAACCAATGTGGCTAAACGAGGCGACCCTTCAGAAGTTTAGCCGCCTATGCTTGGCTAAAATCCTTCCGGCATCTAGTTCCATGCATCACTGATTTTCAATTTGCAGCAAGTCTCGCGCATAACCATGTTGCTCAAACCGGTGGAAAACAGCATTCGTTAATCAATTATTCTTAGTTTTCCCACTGTCAGTAGTGACTTCTCAATTTTCCCACACCAAATCAAGGCAAAATTTGCCGTCACTATATTTTGTTTATTTTTAACCATTTTTCACCACTTAACTCCTAATCGCAGTATAACCAAGTAGCGAACTCAAAACATTTTAAGTTCTCTCAACCCGTTTCAAGAGAGTTTGACTCTAGAATGTGTATTTGCATGCACTTCATTTCATACGGTAATCATTATGAAACAGAACTTATAGAAGAAGAACATTGATGTTGTGCTGTACAGTAAATTAGTTTACGGTTGAAGGAAATAGCGTATAAATTTTAGGACGATCTGGATAATTTTTTTTTACGGTAACAAAAAGAAAAAAATTATAAAAATAAATGTGGAAAAGGTCCAAGTGCGTATACTGTGATTTTCTTAGATCAAACTATTGTATTTGTGAGTATGTGTGACAAAAGCTCTTTGAAAAAAATTTTTGTCAAGAATAACTCATAAAATTCAAAGGAAATGTTTTCATGGATGCGCTTGGTGAAATGCATTTTCGGAAAATTTCTATGAAAACCAAATAATTTACATGGGAATTACGAGTACAATTATTCTTGTAAATTGCTGGTATATTCTGTGTCACTCTTAGTTCTTAATTGTAAAATGGCATGCGCAAAGCTGTACTCGAAAACACGTCTTGTTTTGAGTGCACCACACTGTCTGTCATCTCAGGTGCGGAGGTCGTCCACAAATACGTTGTAGACAATCGAGGGCCCTGGCGCGTGGACTACACCGACGTCGAAATCCTGTGGCCTCACCAGGTTGAGAATTTCAAACCCGAGGGCGAGTGGCTGCTCTACCTCGTCGACACGCCCACTGTGGACGGTTAGTTCTAGACCTTCTGTCAAACTGGGAAGGGAGAGAGAGAGAGTTAAGGAAGTATCTCCATACAAAACGATTCTGGATTTAATACCCACAACTGCGCGATACATTTACCAGAGGAAAACGCGATACATTTGCCTGATCATGTAGAAAACGGAGGAGGTTGAAATCAACCTACTCAGTGAGCTTTTATTTCATTCTTTTCTTCATGATTCAAAAGTTAAAAAACATTGTAATAAAAGTCCAACTTGATAGTAAAATAAGGAAATCAAGAAAAGAATACACGTTCGCTTTCGCCTGGTTCCAGTTTGAAGAGGAGACGCCGCATCAACGCTCAGCCTGTTTCGTCTATGGCTCTTCGGTCCCAACGTTCATTTTTGTTAATTTCTGATTTCTTGTATGTACCAATGTGCCTTAGCTTATATCGGGGGATTCGTTCACATTGAGCTACCGCATTGGCATTTTTCAATATCTAATGAATTCAATATTTTGAGGTCCTTTAACAACTCAAATGAAGAACATAATTTCTCCAGGAGTGTTGGCATGCAGAAACTGAGCCTTTCTTTCTTCTGTTGGGAGCTCCGATAGAACAGTACGGTCACTGCTCAAAAATGTTTCTGTATACTGCGACTTGAAGTGTAGTTTGTCAGAGGATTTGTTTCGTTTCGGAAAAAAAATTCTTTAAACCGCTTTCCTTCGCACAGATGATCATCATTTGTGTTTATACATTACTGCCTTATCTTCTAAAAATATCATTCGATTTTCTTAACTCTCAAAAGTTTCATTCGCGTGAATCTACTTCTGATTGTTTTTTATATAGAGTAACAATCTTCTGCTAAAGACCACTTTGTGACGGCTTCTAGGGGTTAGCAAAGAATTATTGTTACCAACATATTTTTCAATACACTTTCAGGAGATGGAGAATGTGAAGTTGATCCTCAGTATGTGAATCCTAGAGGCTACCCTTGGAAGCGCAGCCCAAGCTACTCTCCTTTCGAGGGTGTCGACGGTGAGGCGGAGGTTACCACTTATGTGGAACCTGTCTCTCCTAAGCCTGAGCCAAGCGGAGGAGGTGTTGTGACCACCGGGTCAACCAACCGTACCACGATCACTAAAACAGTGTCGTCAAGCTCCACCATCAATACAGTCCGCTCTGAAACTTCAAAGACCACTAAAGACGGTGAAACTCACTCCTCGAGTTCTGTCCATGAAACAGTTGGAAGCGGAGACGATGAGTACGATTATGATGATTATGACCATGCTCCTGATCGCAAATATGATCGTACCAATGTCGGCAGAGGAGGAGTGAGAACTCATTCCCGTGTTAGTCGTCGTGTTTACTCAACACGGACTAAAACCCAAGATGAGGGAGAAATTTTAGGTGGTGAAGAGCCTGAAAATATTGATGTCTCTTCAAGACGCACTGGCCCTGCCTACGACAGGCATCCATATCCTGAAAGAGCTAGATACCCGGATCGTGGTGAACCTATATCGCCTGACTATGACTCACACGGTAGAGGTTTCTCTTCTCGAACCCATTCTTCATCTGGTTTAACTGAAAACCGAATAAATGAAGCTGGTACAAGAAATTCTTGGCGAACCGATGGCGATTTAAGATCCGTGAACTCTTCCGACCCTCCTACTACTGGACATCGCTCCAGTTGGTCATCTACCAAGAGAGTGGAAACGACTCGGATACATTCTGCTGGTGAAGGAGGTGATAATTCACTCACTGATAGGGATGGGCTGAGATATGATGACAGGGATAGATTTGAAGATCGCATGGGACGCGTTGATGCTGGTTCTGAAGATGGAGTACATTGGGAATCCAGAACATTTGATGGAGGCCGGGGTAGAGAAGATCGACGCTGGAGCAGTAAAACTTCCACTGATCCTGATGGAACTGCAAGATCTGAAGACAGAAATGAGTATAGAAGGACGCATTCATCTGTTGACTTTGATCCTACCTTTGATGCATCTGGAAGTATTAGAAATGCTAGTCGTTCAGAAAACTCAAAACGAATATATACCTCTAGAGTTAGCTCAACTTCCACTGACAGAGCTAAAGTTGATGATTGGGATAGAATAAAACATGGCGACGCTGTCAATGGAAAAGATTCTCAAAACCGATATGAGTTGTCACACGAAAAAGATGGTGATAGGGTTCGGTTTGCTCCAATCGACGATCACTCTAGCCGGTTCGGTTCAACAGACGAAACTGTAGACCGAGACTCCAGTTGGAAAAGTCGGAGTTTTGATGAAGGTAGAGGAAGAGAAGATAGTAGGCACGTAACCACCGCACGCTTCGACGAAGATAGCTCGCGGAATGTTCTCGGAAGAAATGAAGTAAGGCGCACGCATGTAGATGACAATTACGAACCAGGATGGACGGACCGTAATATTGGTTCCAAGAGAACCGAATACTCGACCAGAGTACAGACATCTCGAGCTTCTTCAACCTCTGGGTCAGATGCTGTTCCAAGTAACAATTACGACTTGGAAAGGTCACATGGTCAATCTTATCCCGGGAGAGATAGAGAAAGATTTGGGTCTACGTACTCAAGGGAAAACATTGCAGGCAATGCCGTTGATGGCGACATTCGTCCTACTACTCGTGATGGAGAATCAACAATATATCAAACTTCTAGCTCGAGCTCTCACTCTAATCGCACACCTACTAGTTATGACACGGATCCAGCCCACGATAACTCTATCGATGTTTCTAATGGGCGAACGTATTCACCTTATGATAATAGCAGTGGAAGCCGCTCTTCTCATTCTCGCTCGTTCTCTTCACGGATTTATTCTTCTTCGGATGGAAGTTTACCGAGATCAGAATCTAGGTGGCGCTTCGGAGGCTTCCGGTCTGGTGGTAGAAATAACGTAGATGACGTTGATTCGCCAATCAATGAGTCATTCAGTTTTGATGGTTCTCCTCGAAGTAACGAAGACAGCCAGGGCTCATGGACTATTAGAAGAAAACAGACAAGCAGGAATGACGGTTTCGAGACCAGAAGTTCATGGGGTAGCGATCATAATGGCGAGAGTCAGTCGTGGACTGCCAAGAACAGTGACAGTTCCCCCACAAGAAGGACAAATGGGTGGAGTTCCAGCGGTTCTCATCATAGTAGTGGAAGAACTGGTGACAGTGGATATCAAGATAATTACGATTATGATTACTACGATTACGATGATGAAGCTGATTCTGATCACAATTCTGGCAAAACTTATACTAAGACAGTAATTGACGATAAAACAGGAGAAGCAAAAGTATACTCTCGTCGGGAATTTGATGGTTTTGCTACTCAGTGGAGAGAAGCTGATCCACAAAACCCCTCTCATAACCCAGTAGCTAACCACAACAGAATGAGTTCAAGTGCCCACAACGAAGGAGAACTTCGTCACTCACTGGTACGAGTCAAGAGAGAAAAAGAGATGGTCGTTCAACCAGAAGCTTATACAGACGATCAAACTGGCCGCACTTTGCAAGTCGTCAATTTGGTAAGATTTTATTGGCATTAAGTTGATCTGCTGTTTTTCCTAATATGTTAGGTGAACGTTTTAATGCAACAAATTACCATTACAAAAACGCTAATATTTGCTGAAATATTCCCCTGTATGTAAATCCCACTTCTCTATTGGCATTTATTACCAGCTCTTTCCATCTACAGCGCTGCACTGGCGACATTCCGACGGCGAAGTGCATCCCGATCCGCTGCACGATCCGCAACTTGGGGGCGGAAAGTTCGGCGAGCATCCGCGTGGTGTCACGGCTCTGGAACGCGACGCTCGTCGAGGACTACGCGCACGTAAACCTCGTCAACGTGCAGTCGCGTGGAGAACTTTTGCTGCCAGAAGATTTGCGGTCAAGACAAGATCAGTCGGACGACGTGGCCGTGGCAGAAACCAAAGCCTACGCCAACTTGTTGGAGCAGTCACAGTCCGTCCCGCTGTGGGTGATCTTGGTGTCCGTGTTCGCCGGCCTCCTGCTTCTCGCCCTCATCATTCTCCTCCTCTGGAAAATGGGATTCTTTGAGAGGAAGAGACCGGATCCTACTCTGTCTGGTAATTTGTCCAAGAATGGGCATTAATAGACAATCCTGTCTAGAATGATTTTTTGAAAAATTCCACTAGAGCTAATTAACTTCTGATATTAACGAAGATTTATTTAGAGTACGTGACATTCGGATGATCACTGAAGGTTGTTTAATGTATAAGACGGAGCTCACATTGCCGTGCCAACTGTTGCTGCCATTCTCATACGCCGGTATTTGTTGAGTATTTTGTACATGTTAATATTTTTGTGCTGTTGCGCTTTTGTTCGTGAAGTTAGTCTTTTATTAATATTAAGTGTGCTCTAATTTTGCCGCTTTTCACTCATCTTAGATGTAATTTGATCAGTGTTCGTTTAAGATCACCAACATTGTGTTGTTCGTCTCATTCTTTGACTCTTATTCTTCCGAGCGCGGAAAGATTGAAGAAATCTTCATCATGTAAGCGAAGTTCAAGCTTCAGCTTAAGTGCCAAGCAATGCTAGTCATGAGTTCCCTCGAAAGCGCGATGCAAATATCACTTTTAATCTAAATTATTTTTTAATAATTTTTGTAACGAAAGTTACTTCAGTTTTTTTAATTTTTTGTCTTCGTGAATTATACACTATTGACAAAATTCTGTTCAGTCTGTTGAGCATCGCAAAAGCTTTTGAAAGTGCTCTCACAAACTAATCTTAGGATTTGGTGCTGTTGTTGAATTTATTTCACAATTACGTCTGCGAAATTTCATTAAATATGCCAAAAAATTACTCATGTGTTTATTTTAGGGATTTCATTGTTTTCCTGGAGCAAAAATTTTTAGTTGAGATGTGCGAGAACTATTTTAAAGTTATTTCTTCGTTTCAAATTTGTATCCTTTTCTGGTATTTTGATAGTTGTGTGTAAAATAGCGCTCGCGTGATGCTAATGACGAGCGAACGCAATTGAGTTAATTAAGTGATACATGTCCTTTAACTGTAAATAGATTATGTATATTTTTGAAAGGAAAATACTTGAAACAAATTATATTATTACAGTGAAGTTACTCTTAAGCAATGTTTAGAAAAAGGCTTATGCTAATTTTAAGCAAATTCAAACGATGAATTCTCACGGCAATACGATTTTAATTATTTTTCTTTAATTTATATTTCTCTAATGACCACAATTGCATAATACGAAATTAAATTTATGTTGAAGTTACTGAGAAATTTTCAATCTAACCCGCCGTGTAACTAGCAGCCATCGTGTAACTTTCTAGATAGGGTGCTGGTTCTGAACTTCTGGTGTTCTTGCTGGCGTTGTGACAAGGCCCACGTGTGTCGCGTCATCAATTCCGAATGCTGTAACTTCTTATGGGGCTCGTGATGTGCTTCACATTTATATAACAATTTGCGAATGGGTTTTAAGAGTGGTGTGTACTGAATGTTTCGTGTATGAAGCTTTTCTCTTTCGTAATTTTAACACGTTTCACTTTAAAATTGGAAATGCTAAGTTGACAAGCTAATAATCCAATGAGACGCTGTGTTATTGAGTTACCTAACACGTTAAACATTTTTCATATTTTGATCTATTGGCAACGCAATGAAATATTTTTTGTAATATGGGCTGATTTCCAGTGCTGATGAGCGTTTTCATAATACGCTGTATTTTCAAAAACTCACTTTAGGCCCATTCCGCCATCATCTGCAGTTCACTAGGATTTTTGGAAAGCGGTTTCTTCCACGATTTTTGTTTCCTAACCTGGAAATTTAAGAAGTTCATTGAGCTTTATTTAAATATTATTATTTTTTGACGTGCTGCCACATATATGAGCATGTGCCTAACTTTTGTGTGCAGTTCATTGCCTACGTGTATACGTTTTAGTTGTGTTATATCTTCATGAATGAAATTCCTTGCATCTTTCTCTTTATATTGTATTTCATAAACATTTTTTATAAAGTATTTCAAATAAGTTGGTTATAAATTCTCCAGTTCAATTTTATACCTGAGATCTTCATTTTATAGCCTTTCCTCCTGATCACAAAATTTGTGTTTTCAAGACTTCGGAACTTTTAAGAGGAACTCGACTGTGTCTCTCGATGCTCAAATTCTAATTCTAATTAAATCTTATTAAACGATTTTCGCATTTTATGGAACATTATCGAATACCGTCTTTTTGGGTTGGCCGTGTGCAGTAGTGCATCAAAAATACAGATTATCCGTGACGAACATGCATTGCCGCAATTACCTTTGTCCGGAAGTGCGGGACTCAACTTTTAGCCAAACTCAATTTGCTGCAATATAGTAATTTGAACTAATGCTATAACTGAAAATTTTCTTGATCTTCTCTCTTCCCAGTTGATTTTTGGTGCTACGTATATTTTATGATTATTTGTTGGGTTTGTTCGTGCCTGGATGAAGCTCTGTTGTTTATTCATCCTGGGTCGATGCTAATATTTTTCTGTCTCATTTTGAGTGATTTTCTATTGCAATTTTTCTCTGAAGGTTTTAGCGTTTAGATTATTTTTCCCGAGTATTGTAGAGGTTCGTCAAATTTACTTAAGGATAAATCGATAGAGTAATCTGATTTTATTATTCATCAGAAATCGCTTTGGCTGGAGAGTTAACGCTTCTGATATCTACAGCGTGATGGTGATAATATAAAACTCGTGTTTACTGCCTGCCCACTTGAGTGCCTTGCGTCTACACGCTCAATACTCAAACTTCGCTTGAGTAAAGACCAAGTAATGAAGCAAACTTTAGAACAGTTAGTCTTGCCGTACGTTTATGTCATATCTTAATAAAGACACGTTATTATCTCGCAAAACAATGCTCACCCGAGCTCAACTTCCCATGATGACGATGTAACCGAAAACGCGTTTGATCCACCCAATTCCTCTTAATCATCTACTCCTCTGAACAGATCATAGGGAACGGCTCGGTCACAGAGCTCGTGAGCTTTTGTGATTTCACTCCTTAACGTGCTCAAGTCCCGTAGTATTGCACTACGTGAAAATTCAGCGTCCTACTCTACACTTAGCTAACTATAATAACCTTTACAGACACTTTGGCATCACTTTTTACTGCTTCGACGTATTTAATTTGAATTAAAACTAGTGTTACAGCTTAAATTAAGCTCCATGGAACCGGCATACCTTGCCAAATTACCCGGTGTTTGCTAAACACAGGCCAAATACATCCGTACAGTCCGCTGTAACTCCAAATTTTTGGTTCCTCCGGGTGACCAGCTCTGTTTCTCTTCACGAAAACGTGCTTAAAATTTGATCACAAGTTTTTTAAGTTGGCTTGGTCAAAATTTCCAGATTGAGAACTGTTCTTTTTCTTGTCTGTACAAATAAACTTACTAAATTGAGCAGGCGTAGCCCCTTCGAAAAAATAAATTTAGCTTCATATCGCATGTACTTTTAGCGTGACTTTCCTTTAAAATTCTTTAATTGCTGTAGTGTAAACATATGATAGAAAAGTCTAATTGGAATCCTATTAGGCTTTCCTATCATTAGTTTGTCCATAAGGAGTAAATTTATTTTACTTATGTCGAAGCAAAAGTAAAAATAATTTATTTTGTATGACGACTATAATGGACCTCCACTGGGAGCATAATAAAGCCAGTAACTGTTGCGAGTCTTTGGCGATGGAGCTCAATATTTAAAAAGTCTGACGTACGAGTGGTTTGTATGTGCGACAGGAAGTTAGCTATGGAAAATCGAATGTTTATTTAGTGATTTTGATTTACCTAAAGATTTACTTAAAGATTTTGATTTACTTTGATTTACATTACTGCCCTGCGCTCTCAATTTTTCGTTTCTCCATTAAAAGCTGTTTGGTAATTAACTTACTACTTAATGCTTGGTGAAACTACTTCCGACAGTTTTCTGGAAGCTAGAGTTCAGAGTAATTTTTCTTGTGATAAAAACGACTAAACCTTTAATATTTCATTCAATCCGGTCCGAATAATGATCTCGTATCAAAAGTCGCATAACTATTGCTTGTCATTTGGTTGTCACAAGAAAAACTTTCTCTCCTTCGAAATTTAATACACTAATTTCGCTTGCCTTTATCGTTATACACAATATTTTCTGGAACATCCAACGTTCATGAACAATTCCGTCTACACGATGTAGCCGACGCATCGATGTTTACCTCTCAGACTGAGAGCGATACTTTTCCTGTCTTCGTCAGTCTGAGTGACCACAAGCGGCTTCTTTTGCAAGGTAACCAACGAAGTTCTGTCCGTTTTTTGATTATCCATGGAATGAAGTTGACATATACACGCAATGCGTGTAGCAATTGTTTTTAGATTGGGACAGCCGAAAGTAGGAACTTCAGACGTAAGAACACGCGCACCGTGCTAGGCCACCAGTTATATAAGCCGGACAGCAGAGGAGAAGGATGGAAGTGTCTACAGATCTCATTGGGGCTGTTTGCTTTACGACTTGAAAGTGGGCTTATCAGCAGCTGCATTAAGTCGCCGCATATTTCAAGCGTTTGGGGATAGTGCTGTGAATGAAAGTACTGCAAGGCGTTGATTTCAAAAATTCAAGTCGTGAGATTTGTCCCTCTGTGATGAGCTTCGCAGTGGACGACCACAGGTCTTGAATGACGGAGTCCTGACTGCGGCCATTGAACAGGACAGTAGTCTAACGTGTGGTGAACTTGCAAGACAGTTCAACGTTTCCTATGAAATAGTTAGACTTCACCTGCACCGCCTAGGTAAGGCGTACAAACTGAGCAAGTGGGTTCCGCACACGCTGTTGGAGGTCCACAGGAGACGAGTGGCAGCCTGCGTATCGCTGCTTTCTCGTCACCGTACCGCATCCTCATTCCATCGAGTGCTTACCAGTGATGAAAAGTGGGTTATGTACGAAACTCTTAAGCGTTCCAGACATTGGTTGTCACCTCAAGATGCGGTCTCTCACACTGTAAGACCGCTCATGCACCACGCAAAATTATGCTTCGTGTCTGGTGGATAGGCCGTCAACTGGTTTATTATGAGCTACTACCAACGGGCTAAACGGTCACTATACACCTTAACTAGTAGCAATTGGAACGTGTGCAACAGGCATTGCGCCAGAAGGACTATTGAATTGCAAAGGTGGGCTTTTTTTTCCAAGACAACGCCAGGCTGCATGTCACGCGAGTGGTCAAGAATATCATACAGCGACTTGGGTGGGAGACTTTGTGCCATCCACCTTATCCACCTGACCTTGCGCCATCAGACTACCACCTCTTCGACTCCCTGGATAATCATCTTCGTGGGAAATCCTTCACCAATGAAGCAAACTTGCGCCAAGCCCTCACGGACTTCTTTGTGTCCAAAACCCCCGAGTTTTACCGAAAAAGATTGAACAGCTGGAGACACGTTGGCAGAAGGTGCTGGATGCCTATGGCGATTATTGCGAGGACTAAATATAAGTTACACATACCGTGAAACGTTTTCTTTTTCGTTAAGAACGGACAGAACTTTTGGTTGCATTGCATAACTACCGTTGAAGCAGTCATGACTGAACAACACTACATGGTCTTTTCCAGTGGCGAAAATTTTTGGGGGGACCAGGATCCCTGACAAATAATTTCCAGGGGGGGCCGACATTATTTATCAGCAATCTTATTATTCTTCTACTTAAAACGGCGACTGAAACTGGCCCTCAGCTCAACATGTCGAGGGGGGGCATGTCTACGTGGCCCCCCAATAAAACCATAAAAGCAAGGGCTTGATTTTATGGTTTTATTCTAATTAAATCACTCTGGGGAAGAGATAAAATGTTCACCGAGTTAACGACTTTCTGAAGGCTGAGTTCTTCTTTGACGTTACGTCCATATTGTTGTTGTTGATATTGTGGAAAACTAGGTTGTTGGTACTTGTATTTTGTATATATATGTGTTTATTGTTTACAGAAACGAAAATGAAATAGTTATAATAGCTTTTAATGATTCTCGATTGTTTGTAAATGTAACCACTCGCTTATTTTTATTGATCTTCGGATATTTATGCTTTGCGCAAATTTACTGTTGTAGGTCATATTTAGCCTGCTATATAAAATGATCAATGTTTCGAATGAGACAGCGTAAAGAGAACAATCTTTACCACGAAGAGACCCATGCAAAATATTTTGTCTACGCTTTTAAAATCGATTAATAAATACTTCCTTATTACATTTCAGTTTTCCTTTCTACCCGCATTTGCGCAATAGATGTATGAGAATATTTAACTAACTCTGATGAGAATATTTTCCTCAGTGTTCAGGCATAATATTTTTAGTGACGCTGTGCATGTCGGAATTAAGCTGGAGACATCGATGACAATTTTCAACAATTCCGTGAAGGTTGAGTTTCCCAGTTTTCTTTGTATTCAAAAGTGAGGGCCCAAGCTAAGAGTTAGATAGGCGTTTTTTTTGTTGAAGTAAACTGTTTTATGTTTGGGACCACCTTTTTTCGGTTCACCGTTGTCCTGTTTTTCAGCATCTACTACTTCTTCTTCGACTTAGATCTTCTTTCTTCTTTCTCAACTTACTGTTTCTATGCCCTTTCTGCATAGATTCCGCATTCCCTTAACTCCATTTTAAATGGTGTCTTCCTCCTTCCTCTCTTTGGATCGCCTTTGTGGTGGATAGGGAGGCTTAAACCAACTAATAATCTAATCTTTCTTTGTATTCATTAAATGAAACACAGCAAAGACTGTTTGGTAAAAATTAGTTCGTAACACTATTTGACTGCAGTTGAAGTCGCCTATAGTTTAACACTATTTGACTGCAGTTGAAGTCGCCTATAGTTTTCAAAAAAGTTTCAATTTACAGATTTTAAAATTCAACGTAAAATATGCTAGAATTTCTAGAAACGTAAATAATTCTTTTCATGCTCACTTTTACTGTTGATTTGCTGACGATGTAGTGCCACAAATGATGACACAGACACTTACACTTACACTGCTCAAATTTTGGGTTCTATTTCGGCTGGCTGCAAAAAAAATTATGCTACGAGGCAGTTCTGATGATGGATTATCTTCTAGTGAACGTATGTATATCAGAAAAGAAGTATAAAATAACACAACTTTTTTTTAAAAATCGCTCACATGCAATGTTCAGGATTTACGCTTATGGCGTTAATTTGTAATTGTATCCCGCAATAATTCAAACCTGAGCAAAATCATGGATACGTAGATTTATGATCAGACCATACAACACAGTTTTTGCAGAAGTTGTATAAGGGTCAGATTTTATAACCCTCTACGCGAGCATTCCATAACTGAACACATCTTCATTTTGGCGGAGAAAAGTAAAGTTGTTAACTTTTCACGTGCTTGAAACGAAACGCTATGAACATATGTACGTGATGATACCATACGATTTGTTTTCGTTCGGCATCAATGGTTCAAACTTAATTGAATCTTTGTCTTAGGTTGGGTGTCATTTATCTGAATTCTTTCTTCGCGTATTATACGCACATGTTAATTAACAAGATTCATAATACTTTAACAATTTTAAACTGCTCCCCACACTAGGGAGAATGATCTTTCTGGCGTATTTTGGACACTTCACACACCTTGTGGATGTAGGCTACCTGATGTAAGCTCAGGAGAGTATGCTAATAGGGCCTGTTCATTTTTAATGTACTTTGGGGAGCCTGCACTCTCAGTAGCAAGCTAAGCTACCCATTGCAGGACGTTAACACGTGTCGCAGAAGTTTGTTGTGGGCTCAAATTTTTTCTGAGTGGGCCTTATCTTTCCTTCTTTCCTTCCCTGTCTCTCGTGAAGGAGGATGGAGTTCCGTACAACCGAACTCCTGTAAGAGTGACTTTTTTGATTCCTTATTCTCATTTCACCTTTTCGTGCCATCGAGAATTTCACGCCTTCTTTTGACAGCGTAGAGCTTTTTATAAATACCGTTGAAGCACCTACGGTTCAATAGGTCCACATGAATGTATCTATGGATTAAAATGATTTTATCAACATGACTGATAAATATTTCCTTGTGCCCTTAGTGAACGACGAAATCATTCACATAAGCCCCGTACCACAAATAAATGTTATGGGCAAGTTTTGTGACGCACGCCTCTCTGTAACTTGGAGGTTAGCACTCTGCTGTAACGCCAGTGCTGGAACGTCAGAATGTAGGTTGACCAGTATAGCAGTCAAGCTACATCAATCACACTGTTTGGTAGCGTCCGTGTGCTCCGGTCTGCCATTGTCTGGACCTTAGTACTGAAACTAATAGCGGAGGTGTGCTACGCTGTGCAATATCATTTTTATCCGCTTTTAGCCAGTGTTAATGATCGTTCAATGGAAATCAATTTTAAAGAAAGATTCTCCATGCTATATTTTCAATTAACTTCAAAACTTAAATACTTTCAGTCTGACACCTGACAACATGAGAAAACAAAAAATGAAAAGAAAGGAAAAAAGAAAAACAGTTTATTTCCAATAGAGATGGGACAAAATTACCATCATTGGTTTTTAAAACCCTCTTTTGAGAAAACTTTAATCGTTGTTGCTGTGGTCACTGGCTCGTAAGGCTTGGCATCTGTTAGAAGAACAGCCAAATACTCGGTGATACGAAAATTCCTTCAATTAGCCAAAATGCCGTTTATGAGGATTCTCTAAGTTGTTCTCTACTCCGAGGTGATTGTAAAATACCGCGCGTAAACACTTCATATTAGCCTAATCAAAGCTCAAAATTTTTTTATTGAACCTAACATCAGGAATTTTTTCATTCATTGATGGAGAAAGCGAGCGAGGATTTTCTTACTGTCCCTCGTTGATTCAATTTTCCCAACACTTAATTTGTCACATCCTACTCATTTTGTCAGCATGGTCGAGCGCACGCCTTTTTCGGGAAAGTTACCCGTTCGAATCCCGGCAATGGCGCTCGGTGATTCTCCCCGTTGCAGAAGTGACAACTCGGCTATCATTCCCAACAATATGTATGTGTTGGAAATGGGTACCGGCATGACCAGTACCCATGTGCAACCGTCATTGCCTCCTGTTCTTAATTGCTAGTGTTGTATATTAAAATATGCGTCGTTAGAATGTGGCACTGATTTTGTGAGTAAGAGCTCCACAAGCTTTTGTTACGCTCCTCCTTTACGAGCTCCGGAAGCTATCGTTACGCGCTCTTGCCTGACTTCCGGGCACGGCTAGTTTAAGAGGAAGTCTGTATCCGACTGAGGACAGAACACAGATACGTGCGTACCAGAGTTTCCTTACTCCTGCCTTGGTAGTCTAAAGCTACTGAAACTGTAGTTTGCAGCTACAGTTAAATAAACCTCATGTTGTGTTGAAAGAAACTACTCAACAAGATGCTATTTCTTCTTCAAGAAAAGTGATCTGCAATACTTTTGCTAAATTTCTGAACACCGCATACAGGTCTGATTTATTGGAAGCTTCTGCCATATCAGCGAAGTATTGTTCGATTACACTACGATTTTTACTCATTTCAATGTAGTATTTCTTGCACTTCGTGCACTTGAGCTCAAATAAAGGCCTGCAAGTGCTGCCCAGCAAGAGGTCAAGACCCAAATTTTAGTCCCAGTGCTCGGATTAACTGAAAACGGCAGCTGGTCTGAGTAGTGGGGCTAGAATCGGAAGCCACAACTAAACGAAGCCCACAAAAGAGAAAGACCGACTGAACTTCATGGCAACACTCGAAGTCTCTCAGACATTCTCTTATTGTATTAGTTATTTAGTTGATGACTTTGAGAGTAAAGTGGAAGAGTGAAATGGGAGCTGCGCTCCCTCCCCCCGGTAAGTGCATGCAAAACAATTATGTAATAGCTGGTCCGTTGGAGAAGTGTATGAGCTGCAATGCTAATGTAGATTGATGACTCGAGGGAACGCATGTTATCTGAGAATTAGGAGCTAACGAAACCGTAGCCCCCTGTTGTCTGTGAGTACTGAAGAATGTTAGGCATTTATGATTTTCCCTTGAGAATGTTTCAATTTTTCGTTTTAGAGTAATTTTAAGTCGATAGGTGACTTATTTCGAAAGTTACAAGTGTGCGAACATAGAACCGCGACAAAATTAGGTTTATCGAAAGCATCTGCCCGTCATTGAAGGGTTAGGGGATATTCGCTCCCTATACCCTTCCAGAAAACGTATGAGAGTTTTGTCATACATGTTAGCGTGAAAAATAATTTACTAAGAAAATTGAAACTGATTTGATGAATTTAGATGATATAGTTTAAAAGTTAGCGTAAAGAGAAAATGAGGCTCATCCAAAAATTGTGCCTTACATTGAGGGGTTACGGGAACTTTGCTCCCAGTTGTCTGTGAATGATAAGGAATGCTGGTATGTACAATTTTCTCTTAAGAATGTTTCATTCTTTCTTTTGAGAGTAATCTAAACTCGATAGGTGCATTATTCCGAAAGTTAAAAGTGAATGAAGTTAATGAACTTTTGTGTTTGACGGCGCGCGAGTCGGGAAGGTGTCTCAAAAAAATTCTGCAATTTCCCCAAAACCATTTCTGAAAACCAGCGAGCCAATTTCCGACCGGTTGCGCGAACGGTCATTTGAACGCATTCTTTCTCCCTAAAAACAGGGTAAAAACCGGTTCAATATTACCAAGCTCAAGTTTCTTATATAATGTATTTAAAATCACAAATTGAGTCGCATGTTAAAAAAAATCGGCATCTACGGATGCTTCATTTCCAATTCAAGCCTGATACATTTCACCTTGTACATTTGTTTTTCAAATGCCTTAAAACTAACGCCATGACGCTTTCCCCCGGTCAAGACCGGTACCCACTTCAGACACCTGGGTAGAGTGGGGTATTGTACTTAGAATTTTTTCTCCTATACCCAACGGAGAAAATCGCCACCAGCGCTGGGACTCGAACCCTCGTTGTCCACACGGAGGCAGATCCTAAAGCAACACGGCTATGACGAGCTTAAAGCTAATACTTTTTTCTAACTGTTACAATCACTCAAAATTTTCTTTTTATGTCTGGGAGAGGGAAGCGCGGAGCTCCCTTTAAGCGCACTGGAAGATCGCATTTCTCTGCATGAGAACGGATGGTAGAATGGGTCTTATTTCAACTACGTTAAAAATAGGGTCTTATTTCAACTACAAAGATAGAACTCCCAAAGGCATGCTCTCGTCTGTTGTTTACAAATATCGTTGCGCACATTGTGCGTCTGAGTACGTGGGCTCAACTAAACGGGCCCTCAGTATTCGCGTTTCGGAGCATGCTGGTAGGAGTTTTAGAACAGGCCCCCTTCTCTCTACGCTATCCCATTCTGCCATCCGTTCTCATGCAGAGAAATGCGATCTTCCAGTGCGCTAAAACGATTTCAATGTAATTGTATCTACATCTGGAGTTATTAATCTTCGTATTTTAGAATCCCTGTACATTTTAACGACAAAACCAGTTTTGAATGATACTCAGTCCGCTTTCCCTCTTCAGCTAGCTTAGGTTGTATTTGTAAGTTTTTAGTACGATGCTATTTTTTTTCTTCGTCTATTTACTTTGAATTTTACTAGATTTTGTGATTTTCTACCGACAGAAGTTGAGAATGACTTAACGGGTCGAAACGTTCTTCCTTTATTATTAGACTGTCTTAATAAGAATGTTAAATTTAAAGCTACTTTCTTTGCTCTTTTATTCATAATTAGGATTTGCAAGAAGCAAAACATTAGTATTTGTCCAAACTCAAGAACATTGCTATAGAACCTTCAAGGTTGCAAGAATCATTTCTCAATTTCTATTCAAAGATGGAAGTCAGTGAAACAACATCCTGCGATTGCTTGTGTTTGTTCGCATGAAGTTTCAGATCTTGCTATTTACTTCTCAAATTACACTGGCAATTAGAGTAAGCCTTGCTTTCGTTAAGTTCAGATTGCATAATCCACTCCTTAAAGTTTCATTTTTCAACCACTCTTTTCCAAATTTTACTGAAATTGTTTCTAACTCTTTTCTCTGGCCATTTGTAGCACTCAATAATTTTTTTCTGTGTGGAAGGGGTGGGAGCAGAGCTCCCATCAACTCCCTACACGGTTCATTGTTCTAAAAATATATCATTCTAAGCCTGCTCTAATTTTTCACCTCATGCATCTAAAAAGCTAAATATAGTCCCAAATTAAAGCTAAGAAGCGGCTAGATAGTATTACTGGGAACATTTTTGCATGAGAGAAAAGTAAACTTTCTTAAATGATACAACTGAAGCAAGACAAAGAAGAAGAGAATTCCATTGTTTAAGTTCAGAGAGGCGAACTATTTTGATTCCACGAGTATTTTGATTGTGTAATTTAAACTTGAACTTTTTCATATTTTATTTATTCAAGGATTTTAATTTATACCTGTTCTACCGTTTCCTACATACAGAATTTATATAACCAAATTTATATAAATCTTTTTTCCTTTGTGAGAGCTATCGTCGCTGTTACTTGAGTGCGCAGCTGAAGAAACATTTAATTTGAAGTATCGTCTCCCGCCAATGGCTGAGTGTTATGTTCGTAATGCCCTAAAATGAAATGAGTTAAGATTGATATTTTGAGAATTGAGTGCTATTCTAAAATTGCTCATATAAAGCAATCAAGATTTGTAGTCTACCATGGAGAGTGAAAGTAATAAAGTCTCGTCCAATGTAACTCCTGAAAAATGTAGAAGGTTATCTGTTTTGAAAGAAAATATTGATAATATGATAGATTGTAAAAAGAGCCCTATATTGAAGTTTAAACTGGCTCAAGTAATATCCGCAAGAGCAAATCACATAGAAAAAATTGAAGCTGATGATGGAAATCAATCACTGGAAACTTGCAACAAGGAAGTACAAACCAACAGCAAATTTTCTCTCATACGTCATCAAACTGTGAGTCAAGTTTGTATATTATTTATGTGATCATCCGTTATTGAAAGACTGCAGTAAATTTTATTTTGTTTTGCAATAAGCCTTGGTTTCTTAAATAACTTGGTTATACATATGTATGTTCATTCAGTATAGTAGAGCTCATGTTATTGTGACCTAATTAATATCCTGTTGTGGCCTGACCAACCTGACCTATGACAGGTTTAACTGTCTAGTGGAATATTAAACCTAATCATTTTATCTCATTTGAGGATTTCACAACTAATCCTTATAAATTTGCATTTTATTTCAGTAGTTATACATCTTTTAACAGTCAATATTGGGTTTAATGCGCTCACAGAAATTAAGAATTAAGTTCCCAATAATCACTAGAGGAACACATTAAAGAACGTTTTACATAAATGGCATTTTGCTCGCCAATGCGTAATTTTTGAATGATTCAACTTGAAAATTATAGGAACGTTGTATATAAAAGTGAAGGAACAGACCAGTAAATATGCTGTTGTACGGTATTGACGTAAAAATAGGTGAGGTTAGGTTAGTTAAATAAACTAGCCAAAAATAACATAAATCAACCTAAAATAGCTTACCTAAACTTACCCAAACCGGGGCTGTTAATTTCACGCCAAGAAGTGGGCGTCTTCCGCCAGAAAAGTGGGCGTGACCCAACAATGCGGCAACTAAGCAACCGGCCATATAATGTTATTCCTATCTGAACGTAATTATTGTTATATCTTGGAAATAACGCATCAGCAAGCAGAATGTCGTTTGTCTGAAATGTTTTTAAATATGTTCTTGTAGTGATTCTTTGGAACAGAATTCTTAATTTCTGTGAGCGCATTTAACCCGATATTGACCGTTTAAACTTATGTATCCTTTAAATATGGTTATTTTAGTAGATTTATTTTCAAATGTCTAAAATTATTTGTAAATGTTTAGAACATGCGACTAATTGATTTTTGAATTTTTGTTGCTTGTATCATAGTAATTAAATTGAAATAAAAATTACTTCATTTCTACGCACTTTTTGGGAGTAGTAAGGATTTAATAAGTTATTTGAGTTATAGTGGTAATATAACATAACCAATCCAAACTAACCCAACGTAACTAAATGATTATTGGAGCGCATTAGAGCCGTAAGAACGGAGATTCTATCTGAGTCTCCCCTCAAGACTAATTAATTGCTGTAGAGTATCTTACTGCTATAACTTGTTAAATGCTCATTTTACCTGGAAAGTGCATAGAAAAAATTTTGTTTATTTTAGTGATTTATTGATGTACTATCAGCAGTATCGGTCATTTTTACTGGAATCTGTAAAATTTGGCTGATACTCAACCGATACTTTCTAATAATACATATTTTATCATGAAAATGAAGGTCATAAATCATGAAAGTAAAAGTATAATCAAACTAAGAGCCTATTCATACCAAGGAAATTAGTTGCATAACTGTTTGGTTACAGCTTTTTATCAGGCCCACTAACTGAATTTACTACTTTGAATTCCCAATGAATCACGTACGGTCAGTAAGTGAGAGCTATGTAGCATTAATAGTTCAACACAGTAGCAACATAAAATTATTATACTTTTACAACTAAAAACCTATATAATTTAACCCAATTTCCAATTCTTGAAGTATGTGACAGGCTAACAAAAATAAAACCAATTAAAAAAATTGGAAGGTGCATTTTAAAGTTTGGTAAATTTAATAGAGAAGTAGCTGAAAATTCTGTTTTAATTTAGTTGGTAAATTGCCAAATAAGACAAAGCTAATAATTTTATTTTAATTTAGCATGTAAATTGCCGTACACAACGAATCTTGCATTTTTCTTCTCATTTAAGATGTTTGAAAAATTCAGGAACAACCTTATAGTTGGTTGCGTGTTAGCGGATCTTTTTGGTTTTGGGGCCTATCAAATTTTGATGTTTTTTTTTTTGCCAAAGTATGTATTTTAGCATGAAAAACACAAATATAATAACCATTTTGTGGAGAAATTATTCATCAAGTATTACTAATCTAACCCAACCAAGGGTATAATTTCAAACACCGCACTGTTAATTATAGTGAAAACTTCGTGGACCCTGCAACAGATGCACACACGTAAATGATTGAAAGTGAATGGCATACTCTAAAAATGGAAAAAAACGTCAGGGAAGCACCCAAAGACAAATAGTAGCTTGTATCTGTGTGAGTTTGCATGGCAAAAACGAACCTAGAAACTGCAGTGTTTTTATTAAACATTAATGAATATAAGCAAATTTCAGACCTAATAAATAATTTCTCCACAGAATGGTTATCATTTTTGTGTTTTTCACACCAAAATACCTGCTTTGGCAAAAAGAAAACATTAAAATTTGCTTCTCCTGCAAACTGTATGTTGGTACATACATAAACTACTTGTGTTTATGTCATTTCTGAGACTAAGTACATTATATAACTATTTTATGCTTGTAAATGGAGAAAAATATTTATAATGATATTAAGTCAGATCATAACCTCAATTTGCAAATAAAAATTGCAAAACAGTGAATACTTATTTGTTCATACATGCTGATTACGGTACCATACAACAATAAAGTGGAAAAATGACGCAATCAAAACACTTTGTAAGGAAAACAAATCAAACAATAACACTGGACTGCAGTGTTGCCTCAAAAGTATGAATCTATCATCTAGATGGAAAAATAACATTAAAATACAAAATCAAGCATTTTACAGGGCGATTTTACCATTGTATTAAATTTAGTCAAGCACATCTTTTGGCGATAACGCAAATTTATTAAAAATTTAAAAGCGAAGAATAAAATTCTATTTTATTCTAATGGAATTTTAATGTCATGCATTTTGAGTTTGAAGCTCTTAGAAAAATTTTTGTTGACAATGGATATCCAGTTACTTTTTTCGAGTCCCTGTTAAAGCAGTTTTTGTCCAAAAAGCTTAATAGTCATCCAACCACTGATGACCCTAATAACAAACTTTACATTTCTCTTCCATATTTTGGTGCTCAATCTGAGAAACTAAAAGAAGAGCTAAAATCTCTTGTGGTTAAATATTTCAAAATTAATTTGCATGTTATTTTTGTGAGCAATTTTTCTATTAGGTTATTTTTCTGTTTCAAGGAGAAACTTCCCATTGCAATGCAATCCTCAATTGTTTATGAATATTGTTGTGCACAGTGTGCATCCAGGTACGTCGGTGTCACCGGTCATACTCTAAGACAGGATCGCCGAGCATAGGGGAGTCGGCTAACGCACAGGATCAAGGCTAGGACAACCATCCCATTCTGCAATCTGTGTTCAAGCAGACAACTTTGATTCAATAATCTCCAACAGTAATTTTTCAATCATAGGGCAGGGGTCAAATTTCACTGATGTACGTATTTTAGAATCTCTGTATATATTAAAGGGTAGACCAGCACTAAATGATATGTCTAGTTCCTTCCCACTGTGCATTTTCATCTAATATATTATAGTCCCATGAACCGTTGGTTTCTATAACTAATCAAATTTACTTTCATGTGTGTTTTTCAGCTGATGATGGGATTTATCGTGAAATGTTCAAAATAATGTTGAGAATTTTATTCATCGCTTCTAAATTTTTAATAAATTTTGTCAATTTCAGTTGCTTTCTAGCATCTATTTCTTGACTCATGGTAACTCAACGACTAGTTAAAGTTTCATTCAAATCTTGTTTGATTGTTTTGGTCCATTTTTGGAACCAGTTGCTAGTATAGCTAGTCTACATTACGTTGCAATACGATTAGAAACACTTATCTATTGAATGAATTTCATTTTGTTATTTGTTCTCAACAATATATATAACTTAGAAAAATCAGTTTTATTATTCCTAATTGAAAAATTTATTGTCAATATTGTTATATTATTAGATACATTGGCTAATAATTTTGTTATAACATCCATGTAGGGCTTATAATGGTTTTATTTTAATGTAATTGTAAAAGTATCGTGATTGGTTGTAGTATCGGTCAAAGTATCGGTATTTCCAAGTATTGGAGTATTGGTATTGGCCAAAAAAATGGTATTGGTACATCACTAGTTTATTTCAATCTAATACTATGATACAAGCAACAAAAATTAAAAAATTGACTAGTCATTTCTTCTTAACAAATATCCAATTATTGCTTCTAAATGTTGCAAAATATTTTTCTCCTATAAAAATTTTTAACCATTGTTGTGATTGATTCTAGTGCAGTAGGCCATTTGTGCATTGCTAATTTAAATGCTCATTATCTCAAATTATCAGTAGTAATGTGCAATAGTTTACCTTGGGTGAAATTTACAGGTGTTGATCTTACAACTGTGTTTTAATTGTTATGAATGTGTACCGCTACACTAATTTAACCTATATAGATGCATCTTGATATGTACTAGTCTTCTCATCTGTGGGAATCAGCTGTGCCGGGGTGAAAATACCAGGTCACTGCTAAAAATTAGGGTCAAAATACAGTTTAATTCGTTCACGGAAATTAAAAATTCAGTTTTCAAGAATCACTAAAGGAACACATTCAAAAACGTTTTACAAGAATGACATTCTGCTTGCTGATGCGTTATTTTTGAGTTATTCAACTTTTATACTGTTCAGGTTGTAGACAGAAACATCAGTTTCAATATGGCGGCCATCGTAGAAAGTGTCTGAGGTGGGTGTTCTCCGACCCTGTTTGAGTGTATCAAAGATTATTATGACAAATATGCTAGTTCGAAAGCGTTTGTTGCACACGATATTATTCATGCAAGTGCATTACACTTACACTATGAACAGCAGAAACCGTTTCGTTCAGCAAAGATCAAACGATGATGCAACTAACTGGCTGGCTCAGTGAATATTAGCAAAACTGTAGGAGTGAATATTCTAGATTTAAGTATTCACTACCCCAGTCCCGGTAATATTTTTCGGTGGAAACCTTAATTGTGTTGTTAACTCAAATATCCTAGAAATGGGTTCCGGCTATGCAGGGTCAGCTAATAATAAATTAAAAAGTACCCAAACATACTCTTAACAGATCAAGCACATTACGGTTTCTGCTGTTTTAATGACTGGAACTGCTATGGAACACGAAAATTTGAAAGTTGAATGACTCGAAAATAATGCATCAGCGAGCAGAATGTCATCCTTTAAAAATTTTTAAATGTGTTCCTTTAGTGATTCTTGAGAATGTTATTTTTAATTTTTGTGAACAAATTAAACTGCATATTGACCAAAATTTGGTAGGCCTTCTGGTGAAATAAACACTTTGACGCTTGCCTCAGTTTTCCAGTTTGGTCCAATTAGCACAGACGTCTATAGACGTCGTAACTAGACCTGACACAATAACCCTTGGACTTGAGGAGACCTCAATGCAGTGTGTTTCTACATAGGGTTGCTGGAAAGATGCACCATTTGTACCAATTTTGAGCAGCTGTATGAGTGTTTTGGACTTCCTTTGTTTCCATATTGCGTCATCTTTCCAAGACAGAAATACGCCACTGGTTGACAGCTCATTTCTGTGTTGCGCCGGCCGTGTGAGTGATCGGGTGTGTGACTTTGCACCGTTGTTACTTCTGATATATTATTTATGTAATTATATACCTCTAATATCTTTTTATGAATGTAATATATTTTCTAATATTAATTGTTTAATAATAGTTTTCATATTTTTCCTAAAGTTTTTGAGAAATCACACAATTATTATTTTGCCTTTACCATGAGTAAGGTTAAGGTAAGGTATCAAGGTAAGTCAACCATGGAAGAGGATGATGAAGGAGATGGTCATTGCCAGAAAATTGTGATGAAATTGATGCGGCCATACCT
>JACJUY010000597.1:180363-213636 GCA_014220935.1 Platorchestia sp. MABIK | reverse complement strand
GTTGAAGTTTCGTCCAAACCTAGTTGAAGTTTCGTCCAAACCTAGTTGAAGTTTCGCCCAAACCTAGTTGAAGTTTCGTTCAAACCTCGTTCGATTGTTTTTTTCCACTTTTGGAACCAGTTGCTATTAGAGCTAGTCTACATTACGTTGCAATACGATTAGAAACACTTATCTATCGAATGTATTTCATTTTGTTTTTTTTAACAGTATAGTTAACAGAGCAAGAGCAGTTTTATTATTCATAATCAAAAATTTTATTGTCAATATTGTTATATTATTAGATATATTATTGAATAATTTTATTATAGCACCCATGTAGGGCTTATAATGGTTTTATTTTAATATAATTGTAAAAGTATCGGTATCGGTAGTAGTATCGGTCAAAGTATCGGTATTTTCAAGTATCGGAGTATCGGTATCGGTATCGGCCAAAAAATGGGTATCGGTATCGGCCAAAAAAATGGTATCGGTACATCACTAACTTAATTCAAAATTTTTGCCATGAATAATGCCTATTGTATATTTTACTGAGATCATAACTTTGTATTAATTTCAAAGTATATTTTTCAAGTAAATTAATTTTCAATTGTATGCATCAAAACTTTGACGTTGAAGAAGAAAAAACGACTTGGCGTTTTACAATTCACACACCCTTGTAGTGGTGGTGAGTTCAGTGTGCTGCAGATAGAGAACTGCAGAGGTTGTTGGTGTAGGTGCAGGTGGATGTATCTTGCTTGTGCTGAATTATCGTGGCCTCAACAGAAGGTTAAACTCGGGAGTGTGGAAACATCTTACTGTCAACAAAACAAATGAGGCTTGAGCTACATATGTTGTGTGTAATAAATCTTTATCACGAGATGGAAAAGAAGGTAAATTCTTCAACACATCAAGCTTGAGAAAACACTTGAATTGTAGCCATGCTGATGAATACAACTGTTTAGCCAAAGAGGATCTCAAAAAAAGAAGATGAACAGAAAGTTAATATGAAACGGCAACTAGACAATTTCTTATAAAAGCAACAATAAAAAGCATGTACTTGGGAAGATATTAAAAATAAAAAAAAGGAATGACCATCACAGAAATTATTGCTTGCAAGCAGCCTTAGGACATAATTAGTGATCAATCATTAGTAATACATAGAGCCATTGGAGAAATGATAGCAAGTGGCTGTCAACCACCTTCAGTGGTTGAGGACGTAGGTTTCTCTCGTTTGATGCAAGTTTAGCACTCATGTTTGCATTCATTCTGCATGTCTCATGCACCTTATTTGTTACAGGGCCGAGAAGATCTTCACTCTGCTTACACTGAGGGTTTGAGGCTTGTTCCAAAACTGAAAACTGCTCTTCAGGTTCACAGAGCAAAAACATTCTTCAGGCCAGATGCAGCATTCATCAGAGGAGTAGGTACTGCCATACAAGAGGTTAGTTCAGCTGTTATATACACACATTACTTATCTAATTTTACTTGCTCCATCATATTTCCTTATATCATGTTTTTTGATGAAGTGTTGATTTAAATGGATTTGGAATATATATTGTGTCATATTGTACTACTCAATTCTCTCTTCATGTGGCTAGTTATTTGTAACATAATGCTAAATATTTTGCCCCAGTTTCATCAGTATAAAAACACATTGATTGACAAATTCATGTTTTCACATGCATAGTGTGCAGTAAGTTGTATTCCATAGGCAGCAGTAACTCTGCAAGAGTCCCTTTTGCTATCAGAATGAAAAACCATGAAATATGCTTTTTCATTCGGCTTGAAAGAATTTGGTTACATCGTAATATTTGTAGATGTCACCATTACAGCTTTAGTATATCATACAATTAACTTTAGTGTATATACACATTTTCAGTCATTTTCATGGTGCAAGCAAAATTTTGCTGCATTATACAGGTAATAGTGACATCCATGACTCTACTACTAAAGTCATCCAGTGCCTGCTTCAGTGATGAGCAGGGTTTTTTCTTTTCAATATATTTTATAGCTTTTCTTGTTTTCAGATTGAAAGTGGCTTTGATAAGCTGGGAAAGCTTCTCAATTCAACCAAGGCAACAGGTATGTTCCAAATTTTGCTAATTTGGTTTTCCTTTGCATTGATTTCTATTTGAAAAAATTTTTGGATTGACTCTCCCATATTTTCTAAGGGATGACATGTTTCCCATAAGTGGTGGGTCCCTGTAGAAAAATTAGATGTATATAATTTTTTTTGTAAGTACATAGCTTTTACCCAAGGAACACACTGATTTTATGTTCCCTTAACTTCATACTAAAAGTGCCTTCTTCCATCCTCTCTTTAGAAAACCTTTATTGTGGTTAGGGAGGCCCTAACTTATCTAATCTAAATGGTGAATGGAATTTGAATTCTAACAGGAAGTACAGTATAATAAAGTATCTACAAGTAGTTGAAGGTGTTTCAAACTAAAAGAATTGTCAGATTTTTTTCATTTCATATGTTCATTAATTCAGCAGCATTTCTCTGAGTAAGAGAAAGACTAGAAAATTAATTTGTCATGTACAAGGAAAGCAACTGTAAGCACCTGCGCTTTCAGAGTTAAGAGTAATATTGGAATGTTTTTCAGGTGTATTTCAGATGTTCAGTGATTCACTTTTATCTCTCCTGACATAAAAATAAAATTTTGGTAACTAATTTAACAAAAACTAGGAAAGCAAACACAGAAATAATTGCCAAGGTGTTTTCTGAATGTTTGTTATTTTACAAAATAAGTTAGCATGACTTAATACTTACCAACTAGTGCAGCTAATCAACTTATAAGTAAAGAAATTAGAAGAAAATTCCATGAAAATTTTGTTGAATAAATAAATGTTCAGATTGAGAATTGTGTTACTTACCGTTCATAATGGATATTGAAGTATTCTTTTACTTCGAAAAATTAAGTGGCCTGATTATTGAAAGATCATCAAAAATAAAAGTTTAAATTGAATTACGAGAGTTACTTGAAATGTAATTGATGTTAATGTAGAGTTAAATCAGTAGTAAATGAACATTCAAAGTTATGTGCTTCTCTTGAAAGGGCTCGTAAACTCTATCGAGTGTTAGATTGTGAAGTGATACTTCTTTAAAGTTGCATTTTGGTTACTGGTAATATGAATGTGCTGACCACGCATATTAGTTCTAGTTCTCTGAAAATTTCATCCTCTACTTTTCTGTTTACCATGATTATTTTTGTTTCTAGATTGCATTGACAAAAATGAGAGCAAGACAACAGTGCTCACTCCGTCGGTTGAGATCACATCTCCACCATCAGACGCTGGGAACGATGTTGGCCTCAACGACTCCAACTGTAGTGGGCACTCATCAAAGGTTTGCTTTCTTGTTAGACTGTGAAATGCTTTGTTTGTGGCTTCTCTACATGCATTTCATGTTCATTCAAATCCTCTTTTTATTCCAAAGAGTGCTTATTTTTTCAATGAATACTGCTGACTTAGTGTTTGGAAGAAAAATTTTAACAAATTGTCGTACTTATTTTTCTGCTGCTTGCTTTTCATGCAGGGTTTCACAAAGGGGCTGCCTATTTATTGATTTTTCCCATTTTAACTCATATTGAGATGTTTTAAGTTGGTTTCATTTCATCAGATATTTTTTTTTCCAATCTCATCTACAGTTCTCAATTCAATGACAACTGCTCAGAAGGACATTGAAAAAACTGAGGAAAAAGGGCTTTGTGACATGATTTTATTGAAATAGTAATATTAAGTTTTAATCAATGTATTTTTAAACTTTTAAACTTTAGAACCTTTCTAGCTGTAAAATAGCTATGGTTCATATTTGAGTATTTCAATTGAAGTTGATGATTTGAGAAATTAGGAAAAAGCAACCGTTTAATGAGAGACTGTGTAAAGCAAGTGTATAGAAAAATCTAAAATTGTGGATAAAAAATGGAAAGTCAATGACAACAAACATGCTAAGTAATTCATAGACTCAATATCCCTTCAACTATTTCAGGCAAGATTATTGATGGGAGCAAGAGAATAGTCTATTTATGGATTTGCCCATGATAAATGCTTAAAATACTGAAATTTTAGGGAATCGAGCGCTTTTTCCTATAAAATGTTTCAAAATAAATAACAAAAACTTCCGGAGTGAAATAAGCTCTCGAGCATTCACAGCATGTTTATACCATTCGAATAGACAGTTAGAGCACACAAAGTTTTTGGAATTTTGGAGCCACCAACCCCAGCTTAGCAGAGTTGCAGCTGGTCTCTGAGCGTGTCTGCGGGGGAGGGGGGCAATTTGGGGGTTTGGGTTGCCAACACGGGACAAATGACGTTTCTACGTGATAAAGGAAGGGTTTAGGAGCATTTTCAGGCAATAATATCATTTTTGGTTTTTTGGCCCAAAAAAAACGTTCGATTTCCTTAAACCACTTAGTATTGTTTTTATGACAAGAAAGAGCACCTTCAGCTGATCAATTTTCATTGCGCTTGCACAGTGAATATATTTTGCATATGTTCGTTTTATATATTTTGCATTTTTCTGTTTTTTGATCTTTGTATTTGGATATTAACATTTGTGTCAGGTGTTCTGTTCTGTTTGTTAAGTAAATTCTTTTATATAATTACTAAGATTTACGTGGATTGCTCTGTGTACAATAAACAATTTCTTTCTTCGAGTGGGATTATTAAGTCATTTACGTGCTATTTCAAGACATTGAATTAAGAGGAGAAATGAGCAAAAAATGTAGGATCTACTTTGTTTATTTCTATTCTACAAGTTTTAAAAGTATCAGTGTTATGATACTTCTGATACTTTTCTTATTGTATTCACGTTCAGGGATTTTAATTACGATTACAGTTTATGGTCAATTATTTTACTATAGATTTTCAATCAGTTTCACATTTGACTCATAAACAGGTAATTTACAGTTAATAGGGCTCGTCATGGAAGATCATTCATTTCACCATAGATTTGTGTTTGTTTATGCAGTCCACTGTTTCAAATCATGGACTCGTAACAATTTCTGGGAGCTCATCACGGAAACGAAAGCGCCACTGCACTGGGTGGGCATCTGGCTTTACACGTCCCAAGAAGATCAGGAGGAGTCTCATTGACCACTTCAATGAGAACTGTAGAAAGGAAAGAGGCAGCGATGATGAAGGCGGCAATGAAGGCGAGAAAGAAGAGTATGAAGTTGAAAAAATCATCGATTATGACAGAATAAAGGCAAGCCTTATAATGTTCCAAACATTTTTTTTTGAAGTGTAGAATTACGGTAGAAATTAAGTTCGAAGATTGCATCGCTATTTTTGTTAGCTACTTCACTATTTGCAGTTTTTGAAAGAACAGGGGTTGGACCAAATAATGGAAACGCCTAACACTTTGGCATCAAAAGCTTTGAACATGTTTTAAACAATCAAAAAATGACATTTTAATGTTTTTTTTAATTATTTTTATTACTTGATATGGCCATTTAAAGTGTCTGTCTTTTCCACTTTTTTGTAGAAACGTAGATTATAATTTATAAAAATGGCAGACATGTTGGAGTTTCAAAGAGGCCTAATTGTTGGTGCTCGTATGGCAGGCCCTAGTGTAACAGAAACTGCCCGAATGCTTGGCTTTTCAAAAGGTTCCGTCTCAAGAGTAATGACTGCCTTTGAAAGAGAATGAAAAACGTGCTCTTAGGGAGGATCGCCAGACCATGGCTGCCAAAATCGTTGCAGATCTCAATGTACACCTTCAGAACTCAGTTTCCTCAAAAACTGTTTGTTGGGAGCCGCAAAAGGTGGACTTACACCATGCTAAAATATATTTTGTTGATTTGTCAATGTGTTTCCATTACTTTGCTTGAACAAGTTGCTTTGGTAGGGCTTACAAAGGGAAATCGACTAATCTTTACTATGAGTTTTAATTGGCTTGTGCTTAGAACTTCTAAGACCTATTATACGTGAGGGTTCCCAGAGAGAGTATGTGTGGTCCCGAGCTAAAGGTTAGGTAGGCCTTTCTTTTGTAAAAAAAAATAGATTATTCTTTTTTATGGACCATCTGTTTTTCAGCACCTAGTATTTTCTTCTTCACCGTGTACTTATATTTCATGAACTTCTTTCTCAATTTACTGGGTCTATGCGCCTAGTGCATTTTTTCCCAAACTTTTTCTCTGCGCACTAAGTCCACGTTTCAGTGTACGATGGGGGTACGCGGCATAGCATAGATATGATAGTTTGCCATAAACTTCGTTTGGTGACTAAAATTGGCAGCTGTACACAGTCATAATTTTCTTTGACAAATTTTAGGTTGGACTAATGTAGAACAGGAAATGTTTTGTGTTTGATAGAAGAAGATGAAGCATTTAAGCTTAAGGTATAATTTCATTATAGATAGTTTAAGCCATTTTAGATCTACGTTAAATTTTCACAGATGAAGCACAAATATGTAAACACAATCGCAAGCATGGCGCCTGTTCGTTTAAACTTAGAGAGTTGAGAAAAATACACTAGTTTACAGAGCGCAATGACAGGCTGTCGTCATAGAAAATGCTTTAAACTGCACCACTGGTGTATATTTTTATTTCTAGTAACAACATAACCGGTTTAATGTACGAAAGTTATTAAAAAATTGCGAGGCAGATGCCTACACCTGTTTAAGACGGTAGTTACAGAAAGAATGTTGCAATACCTCTAACATGAACTGGAATTCAGTTTAAAATATCATTAACTGGTAACTAACGGCTACTGCGTTATCCTAGTTTTTCTGGCGAATGAAACGAAAATATTTCACACCGAGGAACATCTAATTTATTATACCATTCTGAACATGAATTATCACAACCTCAATTCAACCATAGTAATAGTTTCAACATTTTCTCTGAAACATTTGCTATACCTTTTTTCACTCAAGTTCATTTTTCACTTGATGAACTCGAGTCATCTTTTAAAAGAATTTTGCAAAAATTTTCAGTCAGCGCACTGTATAGAAAATAAACGAGGGATGCACGACGTACCCCCGTGCTCCGAGCTCAGGGGTGTATGGGTAGGCGACACCACAGTTTGGGAACCTCTGACCTAGTGCATAGCTTTCATGTTCCCTTAAACTCCATACTAAATGGTACCTTCCTCCTTCCTATTTTTGGAAGGCCTTTGCGGATAGGGAAGCTTAAACTAATATCTAAGTTAATCTTTGTGCGAGAGTACAGTAAGTCCTCATACGGTACTTCATTATCCGGTAAATTTAGTTACATTGTTTGGTAATTACTATCTATTATATTTACGGTAGGAAAAAATCACTGATTCATTATCCGCTCGTGTCTTGTTTACACCATACCGTAGCACAACAATGTTCTACTTCTACGTGTCCCACTGAACCCAAATAAATGCTGAAATCTGATAGAATACATGGCGAGTGACAGGTAAATGAAAAAAAAATCTTCTCTTTTTTTCCCTCAGGGGGATACAACTATTGTACCTATGGTATTTTGCGCTCCCAGGGAAAAATGTGAGGGCCCAAGCTGAGAGTTAGGTAGGCCTTCTTTTTGTTGAAATAAAATGTTTTCTGTTTTGTTAAGGACCACCTTTTTACGGTTTACTACTGTCCTGTTTTTCAGCACCACTGACTTTCTTCACCTTTTATCTTATTCATGAACTTCTTTCTCAACTTACTGTTTCTATGCTCCTTCTGCATAGATTCCTCATTGTCTTATCTCCATACTAAATGGTTCCTTCCTCTCTTCAATGCGTTCTTTTTTGAGGCGGTTAGGGAAGCTTAAACTAACTTATTGTCTAATAATCTAATCTGTTTATTGTACAGTTACTGGGGCTCGTCATAGAAATCATGTATATGGCAATTTTCATGTATTCCCATGCATGTAGGGATGACTTTCGACGTGCGAGAACACATCCCCTTTTAAAACCTGGTGTTGTTTGCTGCATTGGCCATTGAGTTCCGTTAGAGGCAAGCGAAGCAGCGCGCCTTACTTATATACTTCTGCAGTTGATATCGGTGATACGCAGAGGAGAAGTTGGAACTTTCTATTGAATAAATTTACATTGAGATTTATTAGTATTACTGAACATAAATAGACTAAAATTGAGATTTGAGAGGTAACTAAGGTAACCCCATTATTACAAATGATGGGTTCAGTATGCGGTAATTTTGATTTGCGATAAGGTTTTCAGGAACGCATATGTACCGTATAACGAGGACTTACTGTACTTGTCAGTAGGTATGACTGAACTGTTTTTTGACGTGGCCAAGACTCGCACTGCATCACCTGTGCTCTTTCCTCAGGGATATACAACTTGTATTTATGGGAATTGGCGCTCCCACGGGGAAAATGGGGGGTCCCAAGTGGAAAGTTAGAAAGACTTTTTTGTTGAAATTAAACCTTTTTTTGTTAGTTTTGTTAAGGACCATCTTTTTTTGGCTCACTATTGTTGATTTTGTCAACACCCTTTGCTACTATTGTTCTTATCCAACTTTTAAATTGTTTAATAAACTTGCTTTGTAACTTGTTTCTATGTACAGGGCATTTTATGGGGAAACACATTCGTGCATAAATTTCGCGTTCCCTTAACTCCAAATTTAATAGTGCCTTCCTCTCCTTGGAAAACCTTTCTTGCAGTCAGGGAAGCTCAAACTAACTCATGTAATCTTATCCTCTGTGTTTCACTAGAGTATTTTTAAATAATCATAGGATAAAGTTGGGCCAGAGGTTATACATGTTTGACAAAAAATATTGAAATTTTAATTCTCGTGAGGTAAAACTTCTTCTAATTTGTTTTTGCTTTCCTCACTTTTAATATAAAATTCACTTACGTAGTGTACAAGTTTCTAAAAATAATAGTATAACTAAGGCTTCTTGTGTCCATCCTTACGTGGTAGTAGACATATCAGTTGTCCTACGCCATTTGTACTAGAATTCAGATTGCTGTAAATTTATCAATTTATGTAAAAACACATGTTCTGGGGCGCCAGTTTCACTGTGTGTATTGTTTAAAGAGCAGCTGGTTATATACGTCACTTACGTGCGATTTTGTTTGTCATAATGAGACTTCCTGATGGACCTCATTCTCATGGCATTTCGTAAATTTTTGGAGGAATTGATGTCTTAGTAGTCAAAAAGTCTTCTGATATGTATTTTTGGTCAAAAATATGTAGAAAATGCTACAGATTAGAATTGTCGTCTCCGTTTTTCAGGGCTTAGTTAAATTCTTTAGTTTTTTAGGATTACTTGTTGCTGCTTAGTCATGCTCCTGTTGCACTGCATATTTCTGTAAACTGCTCTATGACCTCATTTTTTAATTGATTTTGATCTTATTTTTTTGATTTCATAAACCGGATTTCACGTCATAAAAAAAATAAGTAAATGATTTAAAATTAATAGAGTATATGGTATGTAGGAGTTATGCTCGTTTAGAGAGCACGTTCTTCACGTGGTAAAGGTTACCTGGTGGGATCATTTGTCATACAAGAAAAAAAAATTTGTATTGCCAAATTTCCAATATGCTTCCACTTCAAGTACAACAACTCTGACACTAAATCATTTTCATTTGTAGGGCAAGTGCCTCTACCAGGTGCGCTGGAGAGGCTACAAATCAGATGATGACACCTGGGAACCTCTGGAAAACCTCACAGGCTGCGAGGAAATCTTGTTCTCCTTCATCCGGATGAGGCTGGCTGAGAGAAGCAGCATCACTGACCCTGAAGAGTGCGTATTGTTCATTTGAATCAAAATCCCCGCCATCTGCTTCGTGTATTCTTGTCAACTCAGCAATTAGTTATAGACTCTTTCTGCATCTATATTAAGTTAGGGTGTGAAGCAAACTTTTCATTTTGCAGTCTTTTTTTCTACTGTTTACTAATGTGTTCTGTACTAATTGCTCCTCAGGGGGATACAACTATTGTATCTATGGGAATTAGCGCTCCTAGGGGGAAAATGCGTGAGGGCCCGAGCTGAGAGTTAGGTAGGCCTTCTTTGTGTTGAAATGAAAGGTTTTTTGCTGTGTTAAGGACCACCTTTTTCGATTCACTGCTGTCCTGTTTTTCAGCACCTGCTACTTCTTTAACTTTTATCTTGTTTTATGAACTTCTTAGAAAGACTTAAACTAACCTTAAACTAACCATCTAATCTGTACTAATTGAGTTTTTTTGACTGTTCATTGATGACCTTTCTGTGTTTACCAATTTATTGATTTATGTAAATGTTTTAATTTATAGTCAAATTCATTTTTAAATCCTGAAATGTATTGCCCTCGTTTTGCTTTGCAAGCTCGCATGAAAGATTGAATGGTTGTGTTTTCTTGCTGAATTGTTTTTGTTGCAGACTCAAGACTGCCTTGTTGCCCTGTGAGGAGTCTTTGAAACATCTCCTCAGGGCAGCATTCTTTGCTCAGCTCAACGCGCCTGCGCAGTCCGACATAGAGGCAGCTTTGCCTACTATCATCTCCAACAAAATAAAGATCAAAACATTGCAGGAACTTGAAGACGAAGTGGACAAGCTCGTTTCCATCAAAGATGTAAGTTTTTACATACTTTGATGGACGCTAGATATTCCGATACTGCAAAATTGGTTGCTCAAATACGATAGTATCTTAACAAATGTTCACTTAACTTAAATCGCCAATTTACTAAAAATTTTAAAGCGAAGAAAATGCTAATGAAATTAGTCATTTTTATTCAAAAGAAAGAAAAAACCGAAAACGTTTCGTATCTTGCATCTTGTTTTAATGTCTACAAAGCTATGTTGTTTCAATTCAGACATTTTAGAGAACATCTATTTACTCCACATAGATGGGGCATCTGATTTGTGCAACCTTCTCATGGGATCATTGTCTACTAATTTTATGTAATGTTATTATTCAACTTGCCTAAAATTCATGAAGATTATTAATAATGAGTTTCCATTTCAGAAACTATCCATACAAACTTGTTTGGAAGAATTTAGGCAAGGAAAGCCATCTCTAAGTGAATATTAAAGCTTGTATTTAAGTTTGCTCAATTGTCATGTCTTTCTCAGTTTCTGTGCTGCAATAAGTGTCGTAAAAGTTAGGTTTAACTATCAGGCTTCACGCAAATAGATTTTTATTTTGTTACTGTTCTCTGCAGAATTCGGTATCATCCGGTTGGGTAATTAAAACGTAGTAAACAAATGAGGCCACTATTTAAGTGCTCTGTGGTATCTTTCATGATCACGCATGGTCAAAAAATTTATATTGAAAAATTTGCGCACCAGCCGAAAGATTTAGAATGAGGTGCACTGAACAGCTTGCACTTTCAACATCACACCTTACAGGAGATGGCAGGTAATCCTAAAATTGCAAAACTGAACAGTAATGAAAGAACTGATAATTTATTGAGTGCGAAAAGATGATCAAGCAGTGATGAGCTGCCCAAATTGTGCAGTAGTAAAAATATATGTATTTTTTTAACAGTTTATTTTTAATTTTTATTGTAAACGTGTATCTTTAGCAGTAAACCCTATGTGCACAGATAGGCCACATGGAGTAAATGATAAGTTTAATTTTTCTCTCCGTCGTTTTCTGTTCAAAAAATTAAGACATAATTATCACAAGTTATTTTCACCATCGTCATTGCAGCAAGAGATTGCGTTGTGAGATGATAAATTTCAAAGAGCGTTCTTTGTTTTTGCTATACGCCTGTCATCGTGGGTGGAAGATTTTGAAATATATACTTTTTGTACGATATTAATAAGCCAGTCCTATTCAACAGTGCTTGAGCGACCGGTACAAGAAGGCATTAAACGACCTGAAGCAGCAGCTGGTCCTGAGGGAGTGCCACCAGCAGCGGGAGCGGCAGATGGCAGAGCTCCGCAGATGGGAGAGGGAGATGAGCCGTATTTCCTCTGACCCCTCGCCTCTCAGCGTAGTAAACAATGTGGATCTCTCGCTTCCGCCTAACGACTTCATCTACGTCAATGATTATGTTGTGAGAATCCTTACGTGTATAATTACTAATAATTCTTCTTAACCCGTTCCCTGCGAATTGGGACATGTGTGTACCACCAGGTAAATTGCTCATTCATGTACCAGTGAAAGTAAGTGACATTTTCTCTATTTTTGATCTTTTTAAAAAGTAACTGGTATCATACGAGGGGAAATGTTATTGTGTGATTGTATTTTTCATATTTCTTAGGGAGGATCCCCTCAGGGGGCTGCAACTATTGTATCTATGGGAATTAGTGCTCCGAGGGGGAAAATGTAAGGGCCCGAGCTGAGAGTTAGGTAGGCCGTCTTTTTGTTGAAATGAAATGTTTTTGTTATGTTAAGGACCATCTTTTTTTCGGTTCACTAATGTCCTGTTTTTCAGCACCTACTACTTTCTTCTTCAACTTTGATCATGTTTCATGAACTTCTTTCTCAACTTACTGTTTCTTTGCCCCTTCTGCCTAGGTTCTGCGTTCCCTAAACTCCATACTAAATGGTGCCTTCTTCCTGCCTCTCTTCGACATGCTTTTTTTTTTTTGGAGTGGTGGTTAGGGAGGTTTAAACTAATGTATAATCTAATAGTGCATAACTGTTACAAAATTTGAATAAAAACGAGCAACTGTTAAAGTCATTATTGAGATTCATTGCTTTGGATTGTCAAAGTTTTAAATCGTTAAACATTCAAATTTAGCTAAGACATAAATAGCCTCTGAAATGGGTCCCAGCACTGAACTAGGACCTTCTTCTCCCTCCTTCCTTCTCTCCGAGAACAAAAAGCCGTACGCAAGTCATGAGAAACCAAGAAATCTTCCCATTTGAATCTCCTGGACTTTATAGTTTGATGGTCTATAGATGCTGATGCCTGTGCATTGTCTCCTGCCACTTACAACGATTTGATGTTGACTTTGAAGAATGCAGAGAACTATATTTTAGAGAAGCTGCATGCCACAGTGGGAAGTTTCAGAAAGTTTGGAAAATAGTCACTAAAATACTGGATTTTAGAGATTGGACCCAGACAATGTTTAATGAGAGCATTGGTTGTGTGTGATTTTCGACAGGACTTCATTATCCTGGCTTTTTATCGAAGTTTTAACTGTAGAATAGGGTTTTTGTTTTGTTTCGGACCATCTTTTTTCAGTTTACTGCTGTCTCGTTTTTCAACGCCTATAACCTTTTTCTTTAACTTTACCTTGTTTCATGATCTTTCTCAACTTACTGTTTCTGTATACCTTGTGCATAGATTCTATGTTTCCTCAACTCCATGCTAAATGGTGCCTTCCTTCTTCCTCTCTTTAGAACACCTGTATTGCAGTTAGGGAGGCTTAAATTCACAACTAGTGTAATCTTTCAGCTTTCTATTCCCTTCTTTTGACGGTTTACGTAGTGTGCTGCAACCAACTTTTTTCAGGTAGTTTTAATACTTTCAATTGCACGTATTTCTATAACAATTATTTTTTTTTATAAATGAACTCATTCGTGCAGCTGTGGCGGTGAGGTGAAATGGCATTCTATCGCTGAAACATGAAATAGAGTTCATAAACTTATGTCCTTGGTATTTATGCTTTTTGTTGTCATGTGAAAATATGAGCTCCTGAGCTGAATGTGAGATAGGTCTTTTTCTTGTTTAAATAGAATTTTTTGTTACTTATCCTATTTTTTCATTGCTTCACTGCTGTCGTTTCTTCAGTACCCATTACTTTTCTCGTGCCTCCTGGGGGATTACAGTCAAGTTACTTCAGCCATAGCTGGGTCTTTAGGACTTATATATTTCCAGCCCACTTTGCTTCTTCCAGTTTTCATACTTTCTTTACTATATGTTCTTTGTCTTTCCTTTTTACTGTTTTTGATACCTACTACTTTCTTCTGCAACTTTGATCTTTTTTCATAATCTTCTTTCACAACTTTCTGTTTCTATGCCCTTTCTGCGTAGATTCCCCATTTCCTTAACTCCATACTAAATGGTGCCTTCCTCTCTTCGGATCGCATTTGTTGCTGCGGATTGGGAGGCTAAAACTAACGACTAATCTAATCTTCCATTTCTATGTGCCATTTCTATGCGCAGGGTATCCTGTTTTGAAACACAACCTTGGGCTTAGTTTCCTCGTTCCTTTAATCCCGTACTAAACACATTTATTTAATTATGGAATCGTATTCTATTTGGTTATGGAAGCTTAAATTTGCTAGTATTCTAACGTTTCGAAGAAATTCTTTTGCTAGGGGAATGCTTTTAGCTTTCCGCGATAGGCTTTCTGAACTCTGTTCCATCATTTTAGTAGGGTTATAGCTACAAATGCAAAAAAAAAATTTTATTTTTTAAAAATGTTTTAGGCAGTGCTGTTAGTAAGAAATTTCTTTCACTGTGATTAGTAGAAGTGCATTAAGTTTAAGAATTGATTGATGATAAAATTTTGCATCTATTTTTATGGATTACAGGCTGGCAAGGGCATCGACATACCTCAAGATCCTGTGTGTGGCTGCGAGTGCACCGACTGCGGCCTGTCTCCCAACTCGTGTTGTGCTAAACAAATGTCTTCTTTCTTTGCCTACAACAAACTTGGCCGCTTAAAGGTAACGCTTGTCTCAGCAATCGTGTGAGGTTAATCTTGCTGTCTTCTCTCATATACCGAACAAAAATGCAGTCTTTTATTGGCGATAACATTCGTTATGCGTTCAAAAGTACTTAATTTGTGCTAGTGATTCAGGTTTAATATTTTCTGGCAGCAAGTCCTTCATTTAAAAACTGGTTTTTGAGTTTCGTTTAAAATCTCTGTGAAACTGCGGGATCTGGTAAAACCTGCTCAAAATTAGAAAGTATTCTTGTAATTTTCAGTAGACATTCAAAGCCAAAATTTTCACTTATTCATTTATTTGTTAAAACTGATCTCTCAATGTTACTTGAGACGTAAGTGCAAAGGGTAGAAATTCAATTGTCTAACATTTGTCACAGTACAGTGTAGCCCAAATTTAAGGTATTAGTGAATGAATACCGCGTTCAAATACCGGGTGTCCCAAAAAAACGATACCCAACTTTCAAGAGCAGTAATTCAGAAAATAATAAATTTACGAATAATTGGAAAGTCTCATTTTTTTTCCACATTTGTTCCATCTCTGTACAAAATTTCAGGAGAATTGGTCCAACCGTTTTCTTCAAGCAGTATTTTTAATGACCGATACTGAACACCTGTTTGCACACTTTTGTTAAACTTCGAATTTTATGATGTTAAAACCATTTTTTAAATAATTTTCAACCGTTTATTAAATGGAAAATGCCACTAAAATGAATAAAAAACAATCAGAATGCTCCTACTATTCATTTGCTGCAAAAAGATTTGGAACATTTGCTGCAATCATCATCAATTTGCATCATCGGCCAATTTGCTACAAGGAGATGTTACTCCCGTTAGACGAGTGATGGCGGGAATGAGGAGGCGAGTGCAACTGTGTTGTGTGTTCAGAGAAACGGAGGACACTCCGAAGGAAACAAACAATAGAAAGAACATTTCGATTATTTTTTATTTATTTTAGTGGCATTTTCCATTTAACAAACGGTTGAAAATTATTAAAAATATGGGTTTAATGTCATAAAAGTCGAAGATTAACAAAAGTGTGCAAACAGGCTACCAGTATCGGTCGCTAAAAATATTGCTTAAAGAAAACGGTTGAATCATTCTTCTGAAATTTTGTACAGAGATGGAACAAATGTTTAGAAACAAAATACGACTTAATTTTTTATTTCAAGTTTAATAGTTTCTGAATTACAGCCCTTGAAAATTGGGTGTCGTTTTTTTTTGGGGGGGGGGACACCTTGTACTAAATGACGTTATGCTTCACTCGAAACTCTGTCTTCATTGTGTTATGTGATTCCATTTTCTCCTTTTCTTAATAGCTGGCCCTGGAGTTCTGTTCTTAAATCATTACGAGGATGTTGTAAGTAGAAATATTTCAATACCTCTTTGTGTTTACCGCCCTTGATGTGCTCATGTTTATTATGAAAAATTCACCATTGAACTTAAATTGCAAATATTAGGTTCTTTGATGGTATTGAAATTGATGTAATAAGTCCTTCTACTATTTTCAAAATCTTGCAGTGCTGTGTAAAAAGCACATTCTTCATTTCTGTTCATACTACTGAGCAACCTTTATCTTCATAACTTATCTATTTAGTATTATTCTTTCTTACGTTTATTGGTGAATTGTACTTTGACATGACAGGTATCGCTCGGCACGGCCATTTACGAGTGCAACAACCGTTGCGCTTGTGCCAAGACCAAACAGTGTCTAAACAGAGTGGTGCAGAAAGGCCGGACGGTTCAGCTCACCATCTTCCGGACCCCCAACAACAGAGGCTGGGGAGTGAAAGCCGGAGAACCGATCAAAGCAGGATCTTTTGTCACCGAGTACGTCGGAGAAGTCATCAGCTCTGAAGAAGCAGAGCGCCGCGGCCAATTCTATGGTGGGATTTTGATTCTCTCATTTGTTTTTATCTTTATTTTGTTGGTAAAGCATGTTTTTCTGATGTTTGTTTGTTGATTCATGGAGTATACTCGTTGAGGGGCATAGGATTTGCAATAGGCTAAGGTTAGTTAGGTTTGTCTGTCCTCTGCGATGGGGACTGGCGTCCTCAGGTGAGGTGCCCTTGGGTTACCTCAGCCATTGATGGGTTTTCAGGACTACTTTTTCTCGGCCCAATTTATTTCTTTCAGTTTTCATTTCTTTTTCACTCTCTCTTTGTTTTCTTTCTTTTCCTCCCTAACTTACTGTTATATGGTCATTTAATGAATGAAACACCTTGTGCTCACATTCCGTTTTCTAAAGTCCAAATCAAATATTCTCTTCTTTACGCTCTCTTGAGATCGCTTATGTTGCGGTGAGGTAGTCTTAATGAGTGAAAGAGGTGGAGTATAAAATTAGTGATGTAAAAAAATTCCTTCTTACGTTGTTTGGAGGGACCATCATGTCAGTATTTGAAGTTGTTTTTATAGAAAAAAGACTATGATGTTCACGTGGTTCTACTTGTATGTTGTCGTCCACATATTACTTTTGCCGAACCCCATGAAGGTCTCATTTTGCGGGAAGAATCAGTGTACATGGAATTGAATTGTACACCTCCAGTATATATATAACAAGAATGACAGTATGTATGTTAGTGATAGTGAATTCATATCTGATTTTGAATACTTTGCTTTACACCTTCACTGTCGATTCACCATTTGGTAAATTACTCATTTACGTATCGGTGTGAATGAAGAGCATTTAAATAATTTCAACATCTTCTTAAAAGAGATTTCAGCTTACGGGGTAAAATATAATCTTGCTATTACATTTTTCTCATACATATGAAAAATAGAATTTTTTTTCGAGCAGTAAAGTCGTTTTTTAAACTCGGCTACTTACGACTTAACTCAACATGAGGCCGCTGGACGCACATGTGCGTCCAGCGGTAGCGAACGTGTTAATTGCCAGTTCTGATATTTTCCGTCTGAACTGGGAAGATAACCACAACAGGTTGATTTTATTCCTTTGCTCTACTTTTATCATTACCTCGTTTATCTATATGATCATTAATGTCTGGTGTCAGCAGCTATTGTTGAGACTTTCTTGCATATCTGGCTGAGTGTTGCTAAAATCTCAGGCCCGGAAATATGTTGGAGAGCTATGGAAGTATGGCTATTGTTAACGCATGTTTCTATTGTACGTCTGTAAAGTGTAAACAGTCATTTCTTAACTCGTCCGCGTTGAGGAGGCATAGGATGGGCCATAAGTTTGTTAGTTTATCCCATGTTGTGGGGACTGGCGCCTCAATGGGAGATGTTAAATTACCTCAGATATAGTTAGGCCTTCGGGGCTTCTATCTTCCGTGCCCACTTTGCTTCCTTCTGTTTTCATGCCTTCTTCACTATCTTTTCTTTGTTTTTTCTTCCTCGTCCTTCGTAATTTCCATTTTTACGAGCAAGGTACCCAGTGGGGAAACGCATCATATGTATAGATCTCTCGTTCTCTACAGTCCATACCGAGGGATCGCCTTTGCTGTGGCTAGAGGGTTTTAAACTATTATTATAATGATGAATAAAGTTTTTACATTCATAAAAAATTCAGTTATTGAAATTAGGAAAAAAAATTGAAAGCCTTGCCTGTAGGATGTCATGTGTTTGCAAAATATGCTAACATGCTTAGTCGACAGAGGATTGCTGTAAGAATGTCTTATATAGTTAGAATCAATAATGTGGATGTGGTGAGGCCACATCCATGGCCCAAACAATGCCCTTATCACTTGAACTTTGCTTTGATCATCGAAGTCTTTTTTTCTCATGTAATTCTCTATGCTTTTCTTATTTTGATTCCTCCTTAATTTGTCTTAGGATAATTTTCGTACAGTTCGATATAAACCAAACCGTTTACGGTGAATACAAAAATCGGCGAATACTAAAGCTTTTTACGAAAAATTTTTAAGATTAATCAAACCAGTAAATATTTGCTATGAGACCGAAAATATTCTCCCACAAGACGAGATTCGTGACAAACCATTTTTGATATCCGTTTTAGGAATTATCATAAAGTTGTTCAAAGAAGAATGCAAATTTGTTCCTGCGCGTTAGTGAATGCCTTTATTTGTCTGGAGGATCAGAAGAAGATGAATTTTGCCTTATCTTGCTACTGAGAATAGAGGGTTGAATTTAGCCTAAAATGATAGCTGTAATAAGAGTGTGCCGACTAAATCACTCCACTCGTGCCCCATTGATTCAAGCTATTTTAATTACCAGTTTTTCTTCTTGAAATTGGTCAGCACCTTTTACCAAGGCAATGATAATTCAACACCAGTGGAAAACATTTATTGGGATAATTTGCTGTAGGAACAACGGGAAATGTATTCTGTTAAGAGACTTCGCAGCTCACTGTATTCACTATAAAGCGTGTAGGACTATCACAATAAGTTAGACTAAAAGAAGATAGCGAATTTCTGTTTTTTGGGAAAGTGCAAGATTTGAATTGTCTTAAATTTAAAAATGCAGTCAAATATTATACAAATTTTTGGAAGCAGTGAGGATTCTGCTCTTGTTACATGACTGAAAGTTGAGTGTGGTCAGTGGCGAGTAAGCATACTCTTGCGTTTAATAAGTATATTCGATTTCCTCCAGGGTGTGGTCTGTAATTATTGTATTTATGAGAATTAGCGCACTCGAAGAAAAAATGTGTAGTCCTGTGCTGAAGGTTAGGTAGGCCTTTTTTTTGTAACGGACTCGCTTTCTTTAGTTCATTGCTGTCCTGTTTTTCAGGCCCTGCTAATTTTTCTTCATCTTTTATCTTGTTTTGTGACTTTCCTCTTCACTTTTTTGTTTTCTATGCGCGGGATATGTTGTGTTAGAACACACCTTGTGCATAGATTCTGCGTTCCCTTCACTCTATACTAAATTGTGCCTTCATCCATCCTCTATTGGAACATCTTTGTTGGGGTTAGGGAGGCTGAAATTAACTTAAATTTAAAATAAGTATATTCGATCCATACATCGATGGTTATGGATACTCAGTATGTAGTCCATTCATGATCCGTAAGAGTAAGTTTTTCAACCGAATATGAAATTGGAAATTTTATAAAATCTTGCCTTTTACGAGGCCGAAAGAATTTATTCTCGGTCAAACTTCGATATAGAAGAACTCAATAATGAGACAATGGACATTTTCTCTGTACAAAGGAGATTTGTAACGCCGTGTTCGTAATCCAGCTCAGGGGAGTAATATCAGCCGGATAAAAAGAACGTGAATATCTCTCTGCGTATTAGTAAGAGATTACAATTATCCTTTACATGAAATATGTTAAATTTTTCCTCATAATATTGAAAGGGTATTGAATTTTGCCAATGTTCTTCTGAAAGTGCTGTGGAATATGACAAGCAAGCAATCAACCAAACAAACAGGATATTTTTATTAGTGTACCAATCTACTAGCTTGTAAGTTGGGTCAGGGTAGAAATCAATTATAAAGCATTCCCTTGAATAACTTGCTAAAGAAACCATGAGAAACATTTTCCATGAAACGAACATTTGTAATCAGCTGCACACAATGTGTGAGGTAAATACCAGTTAAAACAAGAACTTGAATTTTTCTATCTTAAATGATGACTTGTGAAAGATTTAAATCATGTTGAACGTAAAAACCAAGTTGAATTTTTTAGCATCTTATTACTTGAAAGCAGTGTTTTGAAAATTTCCTACGTTGTCAAAGCTAAATCGTGGATGTAGACGAGCAAATAAATGTAAAAACAAGGAAGGTTGCAGGTTTGTATAATAATTAACATTTCTGAATAATTTGCATTTCAAAAACATGAATTTGCTGTTATGATATACAGTTCAAATATTTAGTTAATGGAATCGGAGTTGAGACACACAGACTTCCAAGCAAGCAAACACGCTAACTCGCATATGGGGGAATAGTTCTTATGTAGTTATCTCCTTTTCGAGTGGTTCTAATTTTAAAGTTAATGATTCTTATTTTCCCTAAATAGATAGTTTAAATTTTTCTGTATAACTTGGTGTATCACTTTTAACTGGGTGTACAATGGTGTGTACATTGTCCTGTGCAGATGCTCGCGGATGCACCTATCTCTTTGACTTAGATTACAACAAAGGAGACCAGAACCCTTACACCGTGGACGCTGCTCGGTACGGCAACGTTTCCCATTTCATCAACCATTCCGTGAGTGCAATTTTAAAATTTTCCTGGGCATTAATGAGTCTTGTTATTAAAAAGTAGGACAAAGAGGTTGCATACCTTCTTCTAATCTCCTTTATGCCTCAGATGAGGAAATTTAAACGGGGTTGTATGAGAATTATATAAAATTCAAGACGGATTAGAACTTTAATTTTAAAAAGATATGTCTCGTGTCACCCGTCATCCTTGTGTTGAAAATAATTGGGTTTCGCGACAGCTCATTTAGCATATTAGCAAGTGTTTTTATTTTAGGTATTTCACTTTAGATGTTCTGAAGTTCCAATTTCGGTTATTTTCTACTATGCCACCATAAGCTCAAATGTAATACTTTCAAAGTTCAAGTTAAATCTTAGGGAAAAATTTGTGGGGACAAATTATTTTTCTCATCCAATACGTGCTATTAAAATTGCTTAGTTAAGTATCTGAGTGCGAATATGTGTGGCTTTTAAGAAATGTATTCAATTAATTTGACTAAAAATCCAAGTTTTGCTAAACTACGATATATCTACGGCAGTGCGACCCAAACCTGGTGGTGTTCAACGTGTGGATAAACTGCTTAGACCCTGACCTGCCCACATTGGCGCTGTTCGCCATCAGGGACATCAAGAAAGGAGAGGAACTCTCTTTCGACTACAATATGCCCTCCTCTCGCTCGCAGGAACCTACTACGCTGAATGAAGGTAAGTTTTCAGTATTTTTTGATGTTTATACTGAGGCTAATTGATTGATTAATGGCGCTACACCATCCATGAACCCTAAGTGTCACTGCGTCGAGTTAATTGTTGCAATATTGTGTAAAAGGTAACAGGAATGGTGCAAAACGTTTTGTGGTAACTAGTAAACCTGAGTAATAATAGTGTTCTTTTATTTTGAAGGGGATCCAACAAAGTGTATCTGCTCGAATTCTCGCATAGCGTCGTTGTTATTGAATAACGTTAATTTGAAGAAATTTTACCTTTTTGATCAATGAATACTTTTAATTGTTTCATCATCGTTTAACTAACTCCTGTGAGTCTGTGGTTACTCCTACATAACTACCATTGTCACACAAAAGTTTTTTATTAGTCTCCGACAAATTTCGATGTATTACATAGCCATTGCGTTGTTTATAAAATGTGGAGGAGATTAGCAGGAGTGGGAGAGGGTTTGATCAGACCATGAAAGACTTAAATTTATTTGACTTGTGCTGACCTTTAAGGGTGCTGAAATCCGATATTTTTTTCATCTTCCATGTATTTCTCGGTTGGGAATCGTTTTAGCGATTGAAAATTATAGAAAAGCACATTAGCACTTTTTTCTGAGTGCGTTTCTAATTGAGAGCAAATATACTATATTATATTAAAAAAATAACATTCGTTTCAAAAAACAAATTCAGAAGGATTGAAATTTAGCATATAATCTATAACTGTTCGAAAATTTTTCCTTATCTCCTGGAAAATGGAATGAACATAATTTATCGACTCAACTGGCCTTTGGTAACCCATTCGTTAGTTTATTCACTTGAACGTAACAGATATTCCTATTATGAGGTCTTTGAAAGGTTACGACTGTTGTATCCTTGAGTATTGACACTCCAATGGGCGGAAAATGAGAGGTCCCGAGCTGAGGGTTTGATAGGCTTCTTTTTATGATGTAGAATAGGTTATTTTGTTTTGTTACGGGCAAGCTTTTATTGATTCACTAATATCCGGTTATTCAGTGCCACTCTTCTCACGTCGTTAATTTTAATTTAATTTTTAGGTATTTTTCTTCTTTTTTGAAAATCTCAATTGGCTGCTATTTTACATTTCCTCTGCAATGTACGATACGCTCGCATTATCGCGCCCTTTTCTAAACTGATTTTTCATCATACCATTGGCTTGCTTATGCATTAAAATGTGAAATTTATTTCTTGTACGTTCTGTTCCTACTTTATGGCCTATTTACTCCTTCATCCGTTTTTCAATTTACGCGTTAAAACATGGAATTGACATTTTTTCTTTCGTAATTTACTTGTATAATGACATTTTACGTGTACGTTGAGTAGTTGTTTGGACAGTATTTAGTCAGCTTGAAATGAGATTTCATTAGTTAAGCTATGAACTAGTTGGCATAAATCCTTGCTAACATTATGCTCACCAATGTGCTAGTTACGCTTTCTTTTCTTGGACGGCTCAGGAGACCATGGCTCCCCAAGTTTAACCCGCACTCCGGTGAGCGATGCAATCGGTGAAGGTGAGAAAGGAATCTTGGATTCGGCAGTGAAGACGCCGAAGCGCGGCCACGCCAACGGTAAAACAAAGTGCCTATGTGGCGCGGCGAATTGCCGCAAGTACTTCTTTTAACTGTTCTGAGAGTGTAATTGAGTGAGGGATTTTCCATAGTTAGCATTGTGTTGGAGTGGTTCGGTCGGTACCTGATCTTTCTGTGTTACTAAATAATCAGGGGGTAATTAAATTTCGGAAAAAAAATTTCAGCTGTCGAGTCTCTGACGGCACCAGCGTTCGATGTGCCGGTCGCTGGAGTTGCAAGGTTTGAGGTCACACACAGTTAAGTTTACTCAGTATTCTTTTATAGTGGAGTCGCTTTGCTGTGAGGTGTGCAAGAGTCCTTACGACTTCATATTTTTTAGTTTTTGTATTCTTCTCTCTATGACCTAGAGAGATTTCCTCTCTTTGAAACGTGTTTGTTGTGGCTAAGGAGGCTTAACTAATCTAATCTAAAAAAAAAAACCTTGAGAGATTTACGAAAGAGCAGTTTTCAATATTTTTGCTTGTTCCTGTACTGCGTAATTGAAGCAAATCTGAACATTCACTTTAATTGTGGCTTTTTAAATGTTTCGCTGCAACTGAATTTATGGTGGTGCACGACAATAGACAGCCACAACTTTAGTTTTATTTTTTTGTTATCAGTTATGTTTGGTTTCTGATAGTCTTTGTGGTTTGGAAACAGCAACTGTACATGTATATTTTTTGATGAGGAATCATTGGAACACTTTTATTTTTATGCTTTTTAAGTGTAATATTTCGTTTCTGCTTACATTGAGTCGATATTTGAAAATCACTTATCATTGATAATGATAGGATGGTTTTGTACCTTATGACTAAAGCTGAAGTGGCCGGAGACTCTTTGTATTCTTACATCCATTAAAAGCCTGGTTATGCACTGCAGCTTTTTTTTTAGAGCGAAGCCTAAACTCATTTCACTGCTCACGGAATCAAGCTGTCACGCGTGGACGCGGAGTACCTTGCACGATCTGAAAATTATAAGATTGCACACCAGGTCTCAGTCTAGGCTGCTTCTAAGGGATGGAGGTGTAAACGAATTTTTATCAACGGAGAGTCTTGCACCTCAATCCATTCATCTTCTTCTGTATTGGTTTGAGTTTCATCTGCGTCTAGCTCTTCATCCACTTAGTTTGACTTCCCCATTATTCAGTCCGAAAGGTCTTTTTGAATCTCTTTGTGGAGTGAAATTTTAATGTTCGGACTAAAACATGCGAGTGCTATTCTACAGGTGACTAATTCAAGAACTACTTGTGACTGATTTGTATGCAGGACATTTTTTTCTGTTAATGGTTTAGGCCCACTAAATCTCGGGCATGGTCTTGAAGGTTTCATCGACTCTGCTCATATTTTGATTGTTTTCATTCTAATTCAGCGAAGGAATGAGTTTGTTATTGTTAAGGTTAGTAATTATTAGATTAATGTCGTAACAAGATACCTTGAATAATTAACTGAGGTGCAAAGTACTGATCGCTTCTCACGTAGCGAAATTGAGGATACCTCTAATTTATAGTTTTGACTTTTAAGTTCACATTTCCTCTTGTTTTTCATAAAGTTTTCCTGAGCGCTGCATATTGAAGCTTTAGCGTAGGTTTAGAATTCAGTTGTTGCGAATGATTGATGATGACTATTGTGTACACAGCTGAAAATTTTCACTTGTATTACTGTATGATAATTAACTCTTCCCAACAGTAACAAGCTTAGAAAGCTAACCGTGAGGCTGCAAATCGAACGTTTGATTGACGCCTGAACGTTGTGTAGTTCCATGGTGTGTGAAGGGAGCCAAAAGCTCTTTGATTTGAGCTATTTTTCATTAGTCGACTCTTTTCTTGATCTGGCAGGGGATTGTCACCGTTTTGCCAACTTTTCGAGTTTCAACATTTGTTCGATTGTCATTCGTTACTGCTGAGATTGTTCTGCAGATTTCTGCACCAAATCAATCTGCAGTTCTCTATTGTTAGTTCTTTTCCTCATCAATATGTTTCTCATGAAAGATTATATGCTACGTTAACCCGTTCATAAATTATAGTTTCTTTAGTTTTCCTTTCGTCTGTTTGTAATGTTGAAGTGAAATACTTCGTAGAGATTTTCGTTTTACCAATTAAAAAGAATTGGTTGACGTACAGGAAACTTTATTGTCGAACTAGTTTTGATTTATGCGTATCATAAGGGGTCATTGAAAGGTATAACATGCATTATTTTTAGGCTTTGGTATGTAATGTGCTTTGGTTGACACATCTCGACTCATTTGTGTCGGTAATTAGATTTTTATTTACCTTTTTTTTACATATGCCGTTGCCCAAAAAGGGCATCATTTTGTTGAAATAGTTGGATTTATTGATGTATGTATGAACGTCCTAATTCATATTGAAATTGTGAAAATGTACGCTAGAAACATGATGACGCTTCACATACAAGCATGTCAATTGAATTGAAACGAAGATAAATTAAAAATCATAAAAATACGCTTAGTTCAACCGATAAAGGATTATTTAATAGTACTGTCAATCATGAGATTTATGCAGAGCTTTATGCACTGTACAGTTAGGGAATTTCTAATTAAAATTCCTCTTTTCTGAGAAAATTAAAGATTGGTCATCAACTGTTCTTTTTTAATTATCAACAGATCATAAATTCCAAGCACAATAAAGTTCAAATACTTCATTTCAACTTCAACGTTGGAAAACTTTGCTGGTGTTGCTGGAGAACCAGCTGTATGGTAATATAACCACGTCACAGCTTAGATGGGCGGGCTGTGTGTTCGCATAGAATAAAAGAAAGTCATTCGTCGTTTGCAAATTGAATTATCTAAACATGGGAGTCATTCTATGCACACGAATTCGGTGACTGGAACTTGAATAATTCTTGTCAAACTTGAATGACATGCTATACACATTTACAAATCCTCTATAAAACGCATATATCTTTGTAATGATAAGTTATATAAATATTTAAAAACATAAGAGTACCATGAGTCCAACTATGCACACGTACAGAACCATAACTAGAATAGAAAATAACCCTAAATAACTACTTGAAAAGAAGTGAATAAAAAAATACAAATGTTTAAAGGATTAACATTAGCAGAGCGACTGGGACATAAATTGCGTTCACTGTTGCTGGCCCGATCAACCGCGTGTTTGTTGTCAGCAAATTATTTAATACGTGCGATATTCAAAAAGTCGTACAGGTATCTGTAACATACACACGAGCTTCAACACTTCATTAGTAAAACAGAGCGCACTGCAGTTCGCTAGAACGCAGCGCAGAAGCTCAATATTTCCCAATTCACATTGTTAAATCCCGTCTAGCGGGATCAGGTTTCCTATTGAGGCACAAAGTCGCCAATGACGGAGATGGCTAAATTGGCCATATTTAAATCCTAAGCTAACAGTAGGATTAGAACAATGTACATAACAGCATTACTGAAGTTTTAATCGGCGCCGCACTGCAATTCCTGACAATCTGAGTTAAATACCCAACTGGGCTAAAACAGTGCAAATTAGTAAAAATTACTATGTACGGTCTTATATGCTGTATTTTTTACTATACATTGAAGATTCTTCGTTAATGCGAATCATGGAACCCCATTTTCCAAGAAAAAATAGTGAGGCTCAAATTCTTGTTACTACGAATTAGAATTTTTTGTTCTGGGCTCCCGTAAATCAACAACTCATTTTCTGAAGAAATGAATGCAACCTTTTGGACACTGTGAAATGCATATTTTCAAATACCGTGTTCATCGGTAATGAGGCACGGTACAATTTAGCCACTTCCACAGCAAGAATGCAATTCTGTCAAACGGAGCAAAATGCATGATATTCCGAAAAAATTATGAACACATTTAGCAATTTGAAAATGGGGAATCTAGAGCGTATACCACGGGCAAAAATAGTTCATCTTTCTCCCACATTGCGGTGCTTTAAACAGAACTCGAAATTAGACGACAGACGAGTTACACGGTTCACATGAACCTAATTGATTTCCGATGAAATTTTGACGAATACGCAACTAAGGGCATCCTTCAAAGAGCAATAGCGACAAAAATAAAGAGCGGTATTAAATATAAAATGAGAAAAAACTACAGAACTTTATATTTTCCATATTTTTGCAATAATTCTCGCACGTCGTTACAATTTTTAATGAATCAAGAAAGTAACTACGTTTCTATAGATTATCTCTTTCGTCACCATTTCACCGGTTTAGATTAGGCTGCACCTCACAAAGAGTAAGCACGGAAACTGACTCCAATCACTTCTACTTGTCACACTGATCGGTCTGTAGTCAAGATAAGGCATACCTTAAATAACTCATTACGCCATGAACACCACGAATATGATGAAAAACGCAATGACTATTCCGAAGACTTTGAACATCAGCCAGCGATTAGAGGATACAGAACGGAAGTACTTCAGCAACTCTGTGTGAGCTGCTTCCACATTCATCTCTGCGTCGTCAACGTTCGCGTCGATTCTGCAACAAATTTGAACATGCATGCATATAAAAGTTTTTCCAAAAGTTGGATGAGATGCCCCTTTTCACAAAAGCGAGTGGGCAAATTAAACAAAAGGTTAGGTGCAGCTGAAAATAGATATGAGTATTAGATTACAAGTAAAACAGAAGAATCTATGTATTAATACGCTTGTAACTATGTAGCTTTCTGCATCACATCCTTTATCAATAAATGCGAAGATCATTTCGGTATCTATGCTACAGCTTGATCATAAACTTTCACTTTCGAAGATTACATCCCTTATTGATGTAGAAAATTTAATTTACCATTTTACACCCGATTAAAAGGAGTTGAACAGTTTTGCCTATCAAAAACAATGGAGCAGAGAAGAAGAGAGCAAAGAGAAGCAGCAAGAGAGTGTTAAAGTTAAATGGGTCTTTCATTATAGTCTGTCCCACAAAAACCCGAACCGAGTATTTATTTTCCCGTGTCAGTAATACCATTGTAAAGGACCTTTTACATTGACGGTTTCTTCATCCCGCCAGTCAAATAAGCTCCGCCCACAGCAATGCAAAATGATCTTTATTGCCACGCTCACGGTAAGGAGCGACAACATTCAGCATGGTTAATATTGGCGGTGTGCACCGCCAGTCAATAGCGATCGGTTGCATTTGAGACTGTAGAGCAGGGGTTCTCAAATTGGGATCCGCGGCACTTTGACAGGGGATCCGCAAAATTCAACAGTGGATGCATATATAAATATATACATGTGTTTCTTAGGGGAACACATCTGAGGGGGTCCTCAGCTCATTTTCTGAGATAAAAGTTGTCCTTGATTGAAAGAAGTTTCAGAACCCCTGCAGTAGAGAGCACATGTAGTCATGCCTTACACATTTTGGAGCAAGGGAGAAATTTTAACTCGTATCGACAAATATAAAAGAATTTCCATATTTATGGAAAGTTAAGCTTGCAGAATATAAAACTATTCAAAAGATCAAAGAAATACACACTATGCATGTAAACGTAAAATTTTAGTATAATAAAAAATGCACGATATATATTGCACTAAGAAAAGGTCTTCAAATAGACAGAAAACATTCGTCAGGTTTCATTAGAAGATTCCTAAAAATAAAAGAAAAAGTAAAAAAGTACACCTGCAAATTAGTAATTGGTATTTATTCATTCCATTTTCAGTGTATTTCCAAGGTAATTGGATGTTATTAAAATTCTTTAGAATATTAGCGTTTTACTTCATCGAATTATTCTGTAATTATTCTGCAAATTAGTCCGTCAGTATTGCAAGAGCAATACTGACGATTGCTGTCTCTGGTGAAGGAGCGTTGTATTGAGCGGCAATGTAAAACCAAGTCCGTGTGCACTGAAACTCAATCCTCTCGTGGGAGAAGCTGTAGCAAGTTCATCGTCGCTCAATACCGTTGGTGTAAAATCCTAAAAATTCCATAGCATTTAATTTAAAGCAAAATTATGCGACATTACTGATTACTACTAATACAGGAAATAATTACGGGTATTACTGATACGAGAAAATAAATACTCGGTTCAGTTTTTTGTGGGACATACGGTATACAGATATTCATCCGAACAAGTGTTACATTATGGTAGTTTCAAATAATTTTCTTGGACGGCATCAAAGTTGTTGGACGATGATCAATGATTTTTAATTTATTCACTACATAAACCCCAGAAATGAGTAATACATGAATTCCATTAAAATGAAATCACACATTAGAAATGAGTAAAATCTGACCGCGAATTATTTGCACGTCCTCTTAGCAAAATTATGGATTAGAATAGGTTATTTTGGAATTTTTACGCAGGTCCATCTAGGTTTACGATATTGACCGTAGAATTTGTATGCGTTTTGCTAGGATACGTTAGGCTAGGTAATGATGTGATAGATATGGGTAGGATATGTAACGATATTCCAGGATAAGATAGGTGAGGCTGAGATAAGTTATGTTAGGTTAGCATAGGTTGTGTTGGAATTATTTTACAAGTCGAACTAGGCTTACAATGATATCGACAGTAGAATTTCCACGGGTTCTGCTAGTCAGTATAATTAGAGTATATTGATAAAAAAGTAATTTGAATGAAAAACGTTAGAAGTAAAAAATAATGGAACTTATGTGCAAGCAAAGTGTGTTACAGGTAAACTTTAGTATGAATCGCTATAGTGTGCAAAGAATTGAGTTCGTTTTATTTTAAAGCATCAGTGGACAAAACATGCGTAAGTTCTTCAAAAAAAATTGTCTAGTTCATTTGAGACGCAGTGAAAGCACAACTTGAGTACAATCATAGAATAATTGTGTTGACAAACGTAATATGAATTCTGGGAAACGAACTCACAGCAAAGGTTGACACAAGTAAAAAATAATCTCTACTACATAAATTTAGACAGTAGTTAAGAACATATTTCATGTTAGTTTAAGCCTCCCTAACGACAACAAAGTAGTTTCCAAGAGAAGAAGCTGGGAAGCAATATTGTAAAATTAACAGAATATGCACAAGGGGAACCCCGATTCTGGGCATAGAAAAACAACATTGAAGGAAGTTGACGTATGTTTAAAATTGACGAAGAAATAGGGGCTGAAAAAAGACAGTAGTAAACTGATGAAGACGGTCCATAACAGAAAAATACCATTTCGTTTTATTTCAACAAAAGAAAGACTCCCAACCTTCAGCTTGGGGCCTTACATTCTTCCTCAAAGAGCACAAGTTCCTATAGATACAAAACTTATTTCTCTCTGTGGGTTAAGTAAATTTAAAATGTGAACAAAATAGCTCATGATTAAAATGTAAATCTAAGGCAAGTATGAATATAATAAAATGACGGTTTTTAGCTAAAAAAAATAATTTGGGTACAAGTTGGCGTAGCCAAAATTACGCGTACAATTAGTAAACTGCTTTTCTCGAGTGAGAAAATAGCTTTTCCTGCCTTCAAGTGTAATTAATAAAACATTCAACTTTTGAATGCCTACATACTTTAATCCTAATTTGATCAATTTCTTGGCGAAACACATAAACAAAGACGTGAACATCGTGTTTGGTTTGTTCTGACTCTGCATTTCACCCGAACTCTAATTATTGCTAGTTAGGTTAGATTATTAGTTAGTTTAAGCCTACCTATCCGCAACAAAGGCGATCCAAAGAGAGGAAGGAAGAAGGCACCATTTAGTATGGAGTTAAGGAAACGCGGAATCTATGCAGAAAGGGCATAGAAACAGTAAGATGAGAAAGAAGTTCATAAAACAAGATCATAGTTGAAGGAGAAAATAGTAGGTGCTGAAGAAAAAAGGACAGCAGTGAACCAAAAAAAGATTGTTCTAGACATAACAAAAACATTTTATTTCAACAAAAAGAAGGCCTACCTAACTCTCAGCTCGGGCCCTTACATTGTCCCCCTGGGAGTGCTAATTCCCATAGATACAATATTTGTCTCCCTCTGAGGGGCAATAATTATTGCTAGTTGCATTCTGAAATCACCACCAAAGTCGACAGTAAGTTTCGTTTTATAATTTACTTTTCTTCAATAAAATTTCACATTGAAAGATTTCTTCATCTTAAATAGAGAGTCGAATAATATTACACCATTAAATTAGCTTTTAGATGACACTATAACAAGTAATTAATTTCGTCAATTAAAAATTATATTAGACAGAAAGATTAAACACAGCAGAGTGCAATGACTCCAAAACTAAGCCACCAACTCCAGAATGGAGAACAAAAAACGCTTACCGATGTACAAGCTCGTCTTGTTCTTTGACCATAGCAGCGAGTTGAGTGAACATGGTACCGAGCTCCACTATGGTCGACTCGATAGTTTTCATGGTCTCAGCGCGTGACTGTAGGAGGGAATCTTGCTCTTCGATAAGCTGCAGCTGCTGTTGGTAGGAACCCGAATTGCTTTGGGGAGCAGAGATCCCATCGAAGTCGAGTACGACATCGCCTGGAATCGAATTTTGGTTAGTTTCAGGGAAAATTTTATATTCCGTAGTCAGATTAGATTAGATTATTAGTTAGTTTAAGCCTCCCTATCCTCAACAAATGAGATCCAAAGAGAGGAAGGAAGAAGGCACCATTTAGTATGGAGTTAAGGGAACGTGGAATCTATGCAGAAAAGGCATAGGAACAGTAAGATGAGAAAGAAGTTTATGAAACAAGATCAAAGTTGAAGAAGAAAGTAATAGGTATTGAAAAACCAGGACAGCAGTGAACCGAAAAAAGTTGGTCCGTAACAAAACAAAAACCTAAGGTATTTTAACAAAAAGAAAGCCTACCTAACCTTTAGCTCGGGCCTTCGCATTGCCCTCCTGGGAGCGCTTATTCACATAGATACAATAGTTGTGTCCCCCTGAGGGGCATTCCGTAGTCAACAATGAAGCAACAGGGCGGGTTTGAGATAAAAAAAAATGACAAATTGGTTTTGGCTCTGCTCTGTCCAACATTACTCAATAGTAAAAACATAAAAATTAATTCAGGAATGAGGACAGAATAGCGTTTTACTAAGATGAAAGTAAACATTTTGCCGAGCTAAGATTTTGACTACTTTACTGTACTGAAGTCCTAGAATAAATCATTCTACATCAACAATAATTAATAACTTCCAGGCTCTATTCTTGGCTCTTCGTTTACATAACTTTATTTTAAAAGGGACAACACATTACGGGACGTAGAACACTAACTAAAGAGAGAACTTTAAACAAAACACAGTTTTGCACACAACACACTGAAACAAAATAAAGAGATTGAAGGTAGGAAACTTGTCTCCACTTCTTTGAGGTAATCGAATGCTTTTTCCTACAATTTTTTTTTTAAATAAATAAAAAATACTTCCGGAGTGAAATAAGCTCAGATATTCACAGCATGTTTATAACATTCGAATAGAGAGTTGTAGCGCATAAAGTTTATGGAATTTACCCATACCCCCTCCCCCACTATGGAAATTTTTTTTTAATTTCAATTTCTCAGCCAATATTGTATATAGAGACGATTGGTGTTTTTTGTTCGATTTACAATGAACATATCTACAAAAGTCAAAGACAGTTTTTTGATATCGCTTCAGACAAAAATTTTAAAAAATTTAGAATTTTTTAAACTCAATTTTTTTAAATAAAAAATTTCATAATCAACTTATCAAAAAACTATCTCTGAAATTTATAGTACTCACCTTGATCTTTACGATGCAAAAAAGAACTCCTATATAGGTGAAATGGTGTACCTGGAATTACCCCTCACAGTCGAAAAAGCGGTCGCTGAGAGGTCACTGATTTTGCGGTTTCAGTGAAAAATAATGTCCGCATCCAAGGTTATTGATCTGAACAGGCCAATGTAATTTTCCAATTTAAGTGCGACAGAAGAGAAGGGAAGTCTCTTAATAAATGTTACATTGGCTTGACCAGGATGACCCTGAGGCAAAGATTAACCTCCCATAAATCCAAGGTTTTATATTGAACTATTTCTGCACTGACCATAGCTGCAAACCATCAAATGAAGATCTATACCCTAACACAAAAATTTTATATAACGTGAATAGAAAAGATTATATTCAAATAATAGAAGCGTTCCATATCGATACACTTAAACCTGTTCTCAATGAAAACACAAATGACTTTTTTACTCTGAAATTATTTACTAAAACCGCATCTTAGAAGTCCGAGGCAACCGCCCGTCCGGTCATTTCGCCGCTATCGCTTGTGCAATGAACATCTTTAGTGTGCAATACTATTACTGTACCTGATCTCGTGTATGCATATTTTTGTTGTACAAACTTTATCTCTAGTCGTTTATAAATCATTTTGTGCTGCGAATTCATTTTTGATACTGTGTCTCATATAGCTTAAGAAAAAGACTTGCATTTTACTAGTGATGTACCGATACCATTTTTTTGGCCGATACCGATACCGATACCGATACCCATTTTTGGCCGAT